>SCDS01000528.1:0-10439 GCA_004149465.1 Drosophila nigromelanica
CTCGATTTCAGAGACAACAAAAGCTAGAAAGGTGATCTTGGACTCATTCGGTTCGTATATACCATACGCAGCTCAAATTTATTTCAAATGATCGATAACTCTAAGCGTTTTCTTAATATTGATATTTTTCGCTGTTTTGATCCAGTTTTTTAGGCATAACTTCTAAACTATAAAAGCTAGAGCCACCAAATTTATTTTAATATGTTCTCGTATAGCGTGCGCAGATTTTCGGATGTGTTTTTGATACCTCCCTCAAATCGCCCCAAATATCGATATAACCAAAAAAAAAAAAAACACCAATCAAATACTTTAGACTTGCAAATTCGTTTGTACATACATTTTGATGCTCTTATAAAGTCCTACAAATTTCATATCATCAAATCATATCTTACATTTAGTTTATGAGCAAATCAAGGATCTCCTTTCCGTAGTGAGGGCCAAGCGCCGCTGATTGGCTGAAGCGCAAACAATTTCTGTGTTCATGTGCTCACATACATACAAATGCAGAATTTTGCTTAAATGCTGATTTTATAAATAAATAAATTTTTTTAAATTTTTCACCACTTCAATACTCATCAAGTGCCGAGAGTTTTTGAGTATGTGATTATTGCTGGGTTCAGGGTATCTCCTAGTCGGGCGGTTCCGACTAGAGCAATCTCACTTCTTTAATGTGTGTTGGCTATTTATAAAAGAAATATAGATGAAGTGCAAAGAGACATATGAATATGGTAAATACATTGTAATCTAATCTTAACAAACTATTGTAAAAACGCAACGCAACCAATGTTTTCCTGAGATATCATATGGTCGTATTATATTACATTTATTATAGTTATAACAGTTTAGATTATATAAGCATAATAATTATTAATGCAATACGGCCAAATACTGTGTATGAGTAGGCTTTAAGTAAAAACGATTTTAAAATATTTTAAATGCATACCTGCTATAATAAAATTATAAATTAAACAATATTCAAAAAATATGATACAAAATAGTTGTACTATTTGTATCTTACTAAACTTGTTGATCACTGGAAAACATGTATTTTTATAAAAAAATTTAAAATCAATAATTTGTAGTTAATTGAATTTAGGACGACACCTGCTGCAGATGGGCCAAAAATATTCACACTTTGGTGGTACTTGGAGCAGCACAAAGGTAGCGCACAGCACACATGAGATGGTCATTTGTCTAAATGGCTTTTAATAGACAACAAAAAAATCACCGCTGCCATCCATCCATCCATCCATCCGTCTAGTCAACGTGGCAGCCAACACGGTCCTTCAAAGCATCCATGCCAGCAGCCTCGTTCCCGTTTATAACATGGGTAAACAGCATGCATTCGCCTGACCAAACATAATACCTCGGTTAATGGTTACAAATTAGGCTGATCGGCCGCACGCATGCACACACACAAACACACAGACACACGCACACACACACATAGGGAGCCAAGTGTATAAATGGCCAACCGCATTTGTTTCTCCACTTCTATTTCACTCTCTCTCTCTCTCTGTTTCTCTCGTTTAACACTGGCCAAAACTGACGCCAAGACTAAACTGCCAATTTAATAAATGGCCACACATTAATTAAACCAACCATCACACACACACACACTCGCACACACACACCACATCGAACTTGAAGGGCTTCTCGATGCTGTTCGAGTGGTGCTGTGAGTGATGAGCCTTGATTGATTCCTGAGGCCACACACTCTTGAGTGTGCGCATTGTTGCCACCAGTGTAAGTGGGCAAATGCAGCTCGGAGCTGTTGGCCTTGGTTGCACTTTGATTTATGCCGTTCTGGCCAAGTTAATTTGTTTCCAATTCAAGCCTAATGAGAATTGATTACCAACGCGTATTTTGACAAACAGACAAACTCTCCCATAAATATCGCCAGCCAATTAGCAGGTAAACGCACTTCCCGGAAAAACTAGGCCATGCAAAACGGTAGCCAAGAGTCAAAAAAAACCTAAACTGTATAGGCACATTAGAAAAGTCATAGAGAAAGGAGTAAGAGAGAAGACGGCGTGCGGCGCTCAGCATGAGGCAATCTGTCGACTTTGACTTTGGCTTAATCCCTTCGGCTGCAGCCTTTGCTGGTGCCGCCGACGGTCGCGTGGGCGTGCGGGGGCGTGTCGCTGTGTCTTTTGCCGGCAAAATGCAAAATGCCGATCCTCTGAAATTAGCTACAGTAGACGGGTTAATTGTTTGCCTTCGCCAAAAGCAGCAACAACAACAAAAAAGAAGCCAAAAAAGGGTTGACGGCATCTTTGACTCCTGAACGGCGTGGGCTGAGCCATGTCCGGTGACTTCTGTTGGGATTAGCCGGGATAAAAGAGGATGAGACGGGATTAATGCGGTGCACTTTAGCCGCGTCGAACGCCGACTTCGAGCTGGGCGGTTACGGTTAGTTGGCTAAAATACTACACCGAGTCAAAAGTCAAAGCAGCGCTCTTCAAGTAAAACGAACTTGTATAGAATAACAAGCTATATTTTAGAATGCTTTTAATCATTCAAAGACAATGTCTGATATACAATATTCTTTATTTGATGATTTCGAACAATCATATATGAATGAGTGCGGATTGTACCTATGGCAACACTCGTTTATATACCGTAATAAAAGGTGCAATTTATTCCGGCTTACATCATACCTCATTCAAGTTAAAATCTATTGCAAATCCATTTTTTACGATACTTGCTTTTTATAATAAACAAGTCTCAATTGGTTATGGTTGTTGTACCCTGTTCACCTGCTTGCAAGAGTATAATGGTTTTGTGCGATTGTAGGTACGACTCTATGAGGTATACATATTCTTGATCAGGTTTGTACATTTTCGCTTATTACACACAAATATTTTCCACTCCCTCCACGCAGTTCATATGTACTTTTTGCATAGCTAGAGCTGGGTACAGGGTATTGGCACACATGAACTGCGTAGTATTCTGCTTTCTTCTTTGAAATAATTGCAAAAATCTTATATCACAATACCCGTATGCACAAAAATCTATTTGTACCCTGAACCCATTGAAAATGAAATGAAGAAAGCATCTCCGACATCTCTTCACAAAGTGTTTATATTCTTGATTAGGACGACGAGCTGAGTTGATTTAGCCATCTCCGTCTGTTCGTCTGTGCGAACACAGCAATCTCGGAAACTATAAGAGCCAGAGACTTCAACTTTTCGACATTAGATTCTCCTAATCTCACCCCGTTTCATTAATATCGATATAACTTGATTTCAAACTTTGGGTTTCTTGCCCTATCTCGAAGACTATAAGAGCTACAGGCACCAAATTCATTGCGTTAGAGCCGACTAGAGCCTTCTCACCTGTTTTATTTGGAAAGGACACTCCACTAAAAAATACCGATATTGTTGATATCTGGCTCAGGGTGGGTCCTCAATCCAGCGACACCAGCAATCGAGAGGTAGTGACAAGCGGGGCTACCGTTGCCACTAATTATGGTGAGGGGAGTCTCGTTTCCCCGGCTGACATTGTGTTCAGTTATTTCCTTAACACGTGCTCCGGCACTCGCAATCATCTCGAGCTGCTAATTTCGACCCTTTTTCGTTCCGGTGCGCGGTCGGGGCCCGTAAGTAGGTCTTAATCCTTTTGTTTATCGCGCGCGATTTCCAGTTGCCCGCGCAGGGAATTGCTGCACGGGACTGGACGCGACCGAAAATGTTGGCTAAGAGCTGAATGCGCGTAGATCATTTCGCAATGATAAATTAAGCGCTAAGAGTGTTTCCATGTTCCTGCAAGACAATCCACTGTCACTGCGAGGGAGATTGATTGTGCCGAGCTTCTGCCAACTGCAGCTCCAGCCCGAGCTTGTCACATGAGTGCTGTTTACCTTTTGGCTTTATGGCCACACTGTCAACGCAATGTCCGCCTGAATAAGCAGCGACAATTCTGCAATAGGACTCCAGCTTCGTTTCAGGGAAGTTTTATATGACGCAGACCGCAAGTTGGCTAAGACCAGTTTATGACACTCACAAGCTCTCCTCGAGTGTGTAGGCAGGTAGGTTGGCAGGCTGGCTGGGCTGCCACTTTGAAAGATGATGCCTTGTTTAACATATTTCCAGAAGCCAACAGGTGCCAATGGGCTGTGATCAATCATTGCGAATCGATGTTTAATTAAGAACTCTTGTTAGCATTTGCCCAACTATCGCTGCCAACGAATCGCGCGCGCCTCATTGAGCCTGAGCCCCAGTCCCCAGTCCCCAATCTGCCATCCTACCAAACCCCCCTCCCCCCGTTTCATTTCACATGAGCGATGTTGATTGCCAACAAAGGCTTGTTGAATTCTTCTGGGCAACGCTCGCAGGATGGCCTCGTGAACAGCAGCGCGGTTTCGTGATGTTTAAATTTGTCCTAATTAGATGACAATGAACGATGAATCAGCGTTAAATACGAGTGCTCAGCCCGCAGCCATATGATATATGTTCTTAAAGCTGCTTCAGCCTGCGATGACAACAAATATTTACAAATACTAAATTGTTTATTTACAAAATATCTAGAGGCTTAGAAACAGCATCTTAAATTGTAAATGGATATAAAATATGCCACAAAAAATAAATAAATATTTTAGAAATCTGAACAAATGTAGACAGAATGCTAAAAATAATTCATTTGATATCTGAATCATGTAAGAAAATTAAATGGAAAAGCTATAAATTTTTAATATAATTTTCTGGAAACAGTATGTATCTGTATGTATGTATGTATGTATATATGTTGATCAATTACTTATTTGTGTATGTACACTAAAACAAATAATATATTTCCAAACTTAAACGAGCTCCTTAAATTATATTTTCCTTGGATTAAGGTCAGCGCTTTTAATTGCAAATGTTCATATTTTAAAATTTCGTTATTTTTTTAATTATCAATTTAATGCCCAAGACAAGATATAATATAAATAATTGAATTCATAAAGAATTTAATTCGATTCTGAAAAATATACCCAAAAATTATATTAATAACTTAAGTGCATAAAGATCCTAAAAACGATCGAATTACATTTTTATACAAAAACTGAATAAAAGCATTCCAGTACATACTTACGTACACTGAAAGAAAAACGGCTCTCTGTAAATTCCAAATGAAAAGTGTTTGGTTTATTTGGTTTTTATATTGTCTAGGTATATTTATATACTTATTCGTGTTTGTTTGTTTGTTGTATCCATAAAATATACGTTCGAACTTACATATATATCTACGCACAACAGATGCAACTAGTTGGATACAATAATAATAATAATAATATAATAATAATAATCATAATAATAATAATAATAATAATAATAATTATACATACACTCATATATTTCTATAAACTATAATTCCACTTACATCTATGACAAATTGGGTTTGTGTTTTACAGTTAATTTGCTATGCTTTATACAAAATTTACCACTAATTAAGTACCGCTAATTTACAAGATTTTCGCTCTTCTTCATTTCTGTTATTGTTTTTTGGAGGATTGGGTAACATTAGAGATACGTTTCTCAAACCAGAGTTGATGTCCAGTGGTCGTTGGTTTTGTGCTTAACTAAATAATTACGTGTAAGTTTTGTTCACTGTATACTCCGAATTCTCCCGGTGATCCTGACGTATCGCCGGGTGTACAAAATGGGGTTATATATTACAATACAAGCTGACTTAAAATGTAGGTACCAGAAAGTATTGCGGGGCTAACTAAAGGATTCAATGTACAAGGCTCAACGGGACGCGGCCGGGGGCTCTCCTAAAGCGCCGTCAGATCGTAATCCTGTTTGATGTGCTGCTGCAGATTGGTCATGAGATCGGATTGTTGTTGTTGATGATGGTGCAGACCCGTATGCATTTGATTGTTGTTGTTGTTGAGGTTGCTGCTGTTGTTATTATTGTTGTTGTTGCTGCCGTTGTTGCTATGATGCACCTGATGCTGCTGAGATCCAGCATAGGCATTGCCATTGCTGCCATTGCCACAAGAGCTCAGATTCGCCGTATCCGTGGCGGCGGGTATGTACGGCGGATTGCCCAACGAGGAGCTAACATCACCAATACTCTCCAGACTATCGGAGCGTATGCACTATGGACGAAAATAGAGAAAGTGTAGGTAACAAATTTAATTTATTATTTAAACCCGAAATTAATATTTCATTAAGTACTTGCAATGCCAATGACACTGTGAACAGCTTTTAAACTTAAGATTAATCCTGATTTTAAAGTTTCTAAAATTAATACTTTATTTATATTAGTAAGAAAGTAAAACTGGTCTTTACTAATAAAAAAGAAAACAAAACAAAAAACGGCTTGCAGCGCACATGGAAGCTTTTAACGAGCTTAAACATACTAGGAGAATTAACAAAAGTAATTCGATTCTTACTTTAAACGATTTTTGATGGCCTAAATAATTTAAAATAAGTTGTAAGCAAATATTTGTGCAAATCATAATTAGTGTTATAAATAATTTAGATGTTTTATGTTTTTTTAATAAAAGTTGATTTTTATGAATTTCAAAATATTTAAAACTATTTTAGACATAATATGCATTTAAAAGATAATAAGCTTAAAGATTGAATAGTCTGAAAAACACTTGTACTTTAAACTCTTCATCGCTTTCCCTAACATGGAAGCTTTCATTCCACAACTCTGCTCAGGATTAATCTGCTGTTTCGAGTGTTGCTTTCAGCTAATGTCATTGATGCGTTAAGTGGCTTTTGCCGTTGATTCTCTTGCAACGCGTGCAACTCACCTCATTCATCACTGGCGTTTGCTGTTGTTGTTGTTGCTGTTGTTGCTGCTGTTGCTGCTGTTGTTGTTGTTGTTGCTGCTGCTGTTGCTGGGCCTGTTTCTTGGCACTTTGGCGCTTCGTGGGCTTCTTGGCTACCGGTGTTGGATTGCCATTGGCATCAACCGTTTTCTTGCGCACATTCTTCGTGTTGGGCAGCTTGTTGTCCTTCTTCCACTTCATGCGCCGGTTCTGGAACCAGATCTTGATCTGGCGCTCCGACAGCACCAGCGTGTGCGCAATTTCGATGCGCCGCCGTCGGGTCAGGTAGCGATTGTAGTGGAACTCCTTCTCCAGCTCGAGTATCTGGTGGCGTGTGTAGGCGGTGCGTTGGCGTTTCGGCTCCATGCCCGGCTGATAAGAACCATTCGCTGCGAATACAGAAAAGGGAGCGAGAAGATGCATAATTAATGATTGGCAATGCGGGAGGGCGGGGGCCGATTAAGTCGCAACGCGCCACAATTAATACACTTCAAATTGAGTTTCTTAATAAGAAGCAAGCGGCAGGCTCAATAAATCTCGCCAGATAAGTTGACAACCCCGAAAAGCGCGCCAAAACTTTTGACAACACCTTGTGCCCAGAAGGGTAGAGCGTAAGAAGAAGCAGCAGCAGCAGCAGCGGCAACGGGCAGCGGGCAGATGAAAGTGCTGCACTTAGACAGCGCCCGTCCAGGATAATTAATCAAAATCAAAATGAAACAACTGCCTGTCCGGTCCTGTCTGCCTATCGAACGCGGAAAAAAGGACAACATTGCGCGTTCGCATTTAGTTTTTCCTTGAACGCTTAAATTAAACAATTCCCGCCGCAGTTACCCTCATACACATAAACACACACAGACACACACACACACACATATACACTTGCAGTCGCAGCCGCTGTATCCTTTTCCTGTTCCGTTTTTTATGCGTGGCACCTGCTGCCCCCACCGCCCTGGTTCTCAAATAGAACGAACAGACAGCCCATCAAATTTATATTCGCACCATCAATTTCAATTTGGCCAGTTTGCAATGCCATCGAGCTTTGGTTTGGGTTTGCTTTGGAGTTGATGTTTCTATTCGCAACGCTTTGGTGGATTCGTCGGCAGCTGACCAATCATATCCGACGTACATCAACTTGTAATTTATAAAAATTTCATTGCACTGTGACAGACAGCTTTCGATTTGATATAAATATTTCAATCCCAACTGCTGTGCGGCATTTGCTCAGCGGCTAGATTAATGATGTTGTCCACTGGTCGCTGACAGCTGCAGGGGTATATGAAAGAAGAGGAAGGGGGCAAGGGTTTCTCTATCACTCTATCACTCTCTCTCTCTCTCTCTCTCTCAAGTGTGCTAAAAAGTCTTTGGGAGTAGGCCTTAAAGAGCTGTTGACAAGCCTTAGTTGCTTTCTATTTATTGAGTGTAGCTTTCGTTTTTGTGAATTGACATTCAGTTGGAATTATGCTTAGGAAAATTAATTAATTATACTTTTACTAATGTTTTGCCAAATCAAATAAACTTCAGGCAAGTTTTATCGATCGCTTTGTATAGTGTATTGTTGTAGAGATTTACACGAGGCTTAGTTTCAGAAACTTGTCCAGCTTTTAAATGATTTTAATTTCTGTGCTACTTTTAACTATATGTTGACACTCGATTGATTATTATGAGCTTGTTATACTACTAAAAACTAATGAAATTCTAAGGTATGTTTACCAGCAGCTTTTTAAGCCAAATTTTCAACTTATGGAGATTTTTGGGTGGAGTTTTTTCTAAAGAAAATAGGGAGTAAGAGAATTTTTGAAAAAAAATCAGAAAAATATATAAATTTAAACGCAGAAATAATGTGCAGTTTTGACATACTTATGTAACTTGGCAAATTTACATGTCTAAATATTTTGACAGAAAAATCGACCCACTCATAATCACTTTTAAAATTGCGTTTTATATTGATAACTATTTTTAAAGTTTTGAATTTTGAATTGTTCGCATATTAAATTGAATATTCTACGTCACAACGTTTGAATATGTTTTATACACCAAATGCGAGTATAAATTCTTACAAAATTCCTTTGAATATAACTCATCAAATCGATTCGTCAAGGATTCCTGAAAGACCTTAATAAAATTTGAACACAAAAAATGCTTCAATGAGTTATTGATTTGATAAGAGAAAAAATAACAAGAATAATAAAAGTTAACAGCACCCCAACGAAAACACAAAAATTAAACAATATCAATTACAAAGCCCAAAGGAACAGGCAAAAAGAACAAGGAGACAGGAAGACAAGAAGACAGGCAGCAAGAACAATGAAAATGAAACGAATGGCCGCAAACAACGCAACGCCAGCTGCTGCGTCGGCGTAGGCGTCGACGTCGCCGTCGCTGTTGGCAGCATGCTGCGTTAATTCGTTTTTAATAAGTGCGTATCATTTCATTTCAACATTTCAACGAAATGGCCAGACATGGGGCAGACGGTGTGGAGGGAGAGGGAGAGGGCGAGTTAGAGCGGGTTGCCATGTGTGCCTGTGTCCAGGAAGAGGCCTTCAAGTTGTGCCCGGGTTCCAAGTCCAAGTCAAAGTCTCGCCGGCCAACAAATAAAAAGAAGAAGCAGAAAAACTGCAGTGTCATGCCGCCGCAAAGCGCGTAGCCAAAAGAGTGCCAATTGCAATTGCTTGGCAGCCAATTTATGAAAATGCCAAATCATACAAGGCCAAGGAAATCAAGATTGCACAAACAGCAAGCGGCTGTGGCAGGGCCACGGGGCAGACAATGTTGCAGGAACGTAGCGTGAAACTGTTAAAGAGCGCGCTGCATGTTGTTATTGTTGTTGTTGCTTTTTTTTTTGGGAAAATTGGCGCTCTCTGGGGAATTGGCGGCAATGCTTGAAACATCGCAGTGCGTAGGTAGGTTTAATCCTCCCTCTCTCTCTCTCTCTCTCTCTTTCTCTCTCTCTCTTTCTCTCTGTCTCTGTCTCTCTCTAACGCTATCATGTGTGGCTTATAATTGGGCCTGCCTCATGCACGGCTGTCGGCATGTTTGTCCCATCGCATGATTTATCATGCATTTGTGACTCTACAGTTTCATTCAGACGGGCAGACGTAAGTTCAAATAACAACAACAACAAAAAGTCAAATAAAGAAAAAAGTATGTCAGACGTTACTTAATAATCATAATCTTTTGTACCGGTGGCGGCTTCATTTGTGGGTTAACTCCACATTCAATGCCAGCCCAGATCAGACCAGACACGACCAGACCCGACCAGGTGATATGCTCCATATCGCTTTAATCCACAAAACTGATCGGTCGCCCTCCCTTTTGAGGTGCGGTCGACTGGCAACTTCCGGGCTTTATTACCACTTTCATTCATTCGCAACTGGACAACTGCTCCCATTGAGCCACTTGATTAATTGCTGCGATAGTGCGAGAGTGTGTAAATATTTGGGAAACTTGGCCGGGGCACGACCTGCGATCAAGAAATTTGACTCGTGCCAAGTTGAAAATAAATTTTTACGTCTGTCAACTTTGATTTAGCTGATCATTCATCAAACCCAGAGAGTCAAAACCCGTTCCCACAAAAAAAATATATATATAAAACCTGAAATAAAATTCAGCTTAGAACTGAAATAAAACTGGCCAATGCGGCGTATGCGCAATAAATGCGCCTTGCACTCGC
>SCDS01000528.1:10688-43867 GCA_004149465.1 Drosophila nigromelanica
ACACACACACACACCGCAGCAGAGCCCCTAGCATGCGTACCACAAATCTCATGTACTTACAAAACAATTGTACACATACACACACGCATGCACGTATTTATCGTATAAAGTTACTAACTGAAGCACCCAAGCAGCAATTGAACTTGGAGCCCGGCAACTGCATCATAACTCGAATTGTTCGTTTTCTTTTTTTTTGCCAGCAGCAATTTAAAAATGTTTTTTTTTTGCGTTTTGCTGCACTCAGCAAATAGACTAAAAACAATATGTTAATTTTAGCTCAAAACAATTTAAAGCGAGTTTAAAAGCTAAAATGAAGTACTCAATCAAACGTGGGTTGGTTTTTTGGTTCGCAACAAAATATGTCTGGGAAGACATCAAAATGATTGATGTCACCTAAAACAAAAATTGCTTTTTTATAAAGATGTTTAAGCAAATTCAATGGTAGTTATTTGTTTCTTCTAATAGTTAAAATGAAAAATTGTAATGAAGTTATGGAATTTTACAGTGCAAATTAGATTTCAACAAATTAGAAATAATAATTACTACTCTGTAATTGCAAGTTTACGTTTCACGCTTTGATGAATCATGAAAGATATTTGTTTATTTTTATAAATCATCCATCGAAGCTTTTGTATAACTGTATTGTAACATTTTTATATTGTCTGTGATCTTTATAAAATATTAAACTTTAAAACTTAAAAGAATTATATATATTATATTATAATATAATATATAATATTATATATATAAATGGTACATTACATTCAATTAATGAAAAAAACTTTTTTTCTTTTTTTTCTTTTCTTTATATCTAATAGCTTTCATAAGAATTGTCGTTCTTTTTATATAAAATTTTAGTTTTTAAAATTAAAATTAAATTTATATATTCTTCTATTTAAAATTTGTATAACAGAAATAGCTCTTAGTTATTCATAGATGACCTCATTCACACAACAAGGCAAGTATAAACTACATAAAAAGTATTATGTTTAGGCTATAGTATGGTATATTATGCACCTATTCATACTCTCTGCGCAACAACAATCGCAACACATTCACAATAGATTTTCACTTTCCATGGCAGCCACACCAGAAGCGAACCTAATTACCAAAAAAAAAAAGGAAAAAACTAGCTGCTCGGCGAAACTGAGTCTAGCACTTGTCTTAAAACCATTTTAAAATAACAAATATATACATATATATCGTATTTATATTTTTTTAGTTGAATAGGTTGCAAAGAATACGAAAGAGTTCCGACCAAGAGCCGAAAGACAAACAGTAACAAGTTAAGAAGCTCACGACTTTAAAGACTTTAACAATAGACGCGACCTTGAAGAAATGTTTCGTGAAATAAAAAAATAAAAACATAAAAAACCCCACGAAATTGTGAGTGCCCGTCTCGACTGCTGCAGAATGGAATTATTCTTGCTGCCCAGTTGGACCAATAAAAGCGTCGCTAATTAATGCCAATTTCAATAATTCCGCACAAGTTGCGAGCTCCGAAGTTTTATTGGCGCAAATTGAGCGCTTGTCGTTTGGAGAGTGCGAACTGCAAAAAACACTGTCAATTCTTGGCTCCATTCACATTTATGTGATTTTTGTTTTCCATTGGGACGCTAATTACGCTTTGTTCGCCAACAGATACAGACACATGCACACAGATACAAATGCAATACAGATACAGATACGTGTTTGTATACAGATCCAGATGGCGTGGCAGCCTCAGCTGTTCGTGCCTCATCTGTCATAAAAGGCGAACTTCTTAATTTTTACTGCGTCATTTTCATCATTGTCATGCCCTGGGCTTGGGCCTCTGCTGGGGACTGCGGACTGGAGACTGGGCTCTGGGTCTCTTCGTATCTCGTCGCATTTTGCACAGGCTGCTCGGTTTCAGTTGGGTTTACAGCATCTTGGTCTGGGTCTGGGCTTGCACTTTTTTTTTTTGCCGCCTCAACGGAGGTGAGAGATGCTGATGAGGTTTTTCGCAAGTCATCGGGTAACTGTGACTGCCAGCCGTGAGCCTGGCCTCTGTGGCACATTGGAAACTTAATCGTGGACTTGCCATTGAAATTCAGTTACAAGGCTGGGCACGTTTTCAGTGTGCTTGTTTTACTATCAGCACAAATATGAATGCCAGTGTGAGTGTGAGTGTGAATATGAATTCTAGCTGCTGTTATTGAATGTTATGTGGAACGCAAACTCGCCGATCATCTGCATGAACTCAAAATACGATTACGGGTTGGGTAAACTTTAAAGCTCTCGTGCATGAAATCAATACGCTGCGAATATACATATTGGTTGAATATTCATGGATATATGAGTGCTGTTATGAGCATACAAGTGCATTCAATTGATTAGCATTAACGACATGGGAAATTTGCCGTTGAGGTACAAGTTATCTTTACACAGTGTGACGCTGAGAAATTTTCAGTAAAAATTGTATTCATGTTTTGTAACTAATAATAAAAATACCGGTAAGATTGAATTAAATAAAGTAGATAGGGCAAAACTAACAATGATTAATTAATATTTAAAAGAAACAAATATTTTATATTTAAAAGAAATGAAATAGCAAATTTCAAACGTAAACTTTTAAATTTTTAAGAATATTACTTTTTTTATAAACAACAAATGAAGTCTTTTTATTTAATCAATATATTATTAATTCACTTGCACTAGTCCTGAAAATAATAGGTAGTTTTTATACTTAACGTTATACCAAACATCTTTTACCAAACACCTATTAGTAGTAAATTGCGAACACTTCTTCAGCATGTTTTGCATAAAGATTTTAATATTAATTATTTGAATTGACAATAATCATATTAACGACGAATTTCCTGAACTCATTGTGCTTTTTACTGATAATCCAACATACATATAAATTCTATAATTCTTTGTTCACAACTAACAAAGGCTGAAATATTATTATTTTCCTGGCTTAAAAGCTGTCATTTCTCTAAATAAAAAAAAACATTTCATTCCAGCTGCTTCAGTTCGCTATAAATAATAATTAAAAATAATATAATTCCTGCAATTAATTACAATATTAAGTCAATTTGCTCAATAAAAAATCATTTATTATAGTTGTATACTATAAAAACAATACGATTGTTGTCTACACTTCGAAATATTGTCAACACTTTGCAGCAATTAAATAAATTGTACGACTGCCAAATTGTTGCCTAAATACTTAAACTTGGGCAAATTATAGCTGTGCTTCTGGCTGTTGTTGTTGTTGTTGTTGCCTATTATACAAATTGGATGGGCCAGTTGTTGGACCACACGCCACCTGATACGCACGCCAACCCAACAGAGTCGTAGCAATATTTTGGGTCTAGGCAAGCGCTAACCGAGTGTAAGTCATTTGTAAAAGACCTGAGAACAACAGCAACAACAACAACAACAACAACAACAACAACAAAAACGAGGCACCGGTTCAACAGGCAACCAGACTGGAACTGAGAACTCGGTTCCGGGACTGGGACTTGGACTGGGGACAGCCACATTCCGCATAACGAGAGAGATGATGCACTGGCGATAATCAAGTTTCGTCTTGTTTTCGTAGTCGTGCGCTCATGATAAATGTCACAACATTAACATCAAATGACACGGACCATCCGTCACTCAGTCGGAGTTTTGTGTCTGTGTGTTTCTGCCCCCGAGCGATCGCAAAGGTCTGCCGAACTACTTCGATTTGATGCTCATCAGCATAGGTAATCCCCTCGAGTCGAGTCGGTGTCGCGCACGTCAAGATTTGTCTCTGGAGTGGGTTTAAGGGGTGAGTGAGACGAAATCGAAATGCTTTAATTGCCAATTAGGGTCAAGGCTATGTTTAATTGAAGTGCAATCGGCACTAGGCAAGTACATATGCTAATTTATATGCTAAACATGTAAGCTAATTAAAAAGCCATTTATCAGCTCACCCAGTTGCTGACCTAGAGAACCCATCCCAGATGTTATGCAGTAAAACCTGCGCTTATGATTGTGATTATTATTATGATTATGCACTCGCCACCTGAACCTGTCGGCTCAACTATTGTCAGCTGTCATTGCCCCAGGGATCAGGCCAAATTGGCCCAAATATGCGGTAGCCAATTTCTGGTTGAATTAAAACAATAAGCGCTGACGTCGCGACACGTTTAGATACAAAGGTACTCGACACATGGCTCAATGAATTTGGTTTTAGGCGCGTTAATGTTCCGGCGCGACAATTAATGGTAATTATCTAACGGAGCTGACATTCGAATTCGATCGCTCACATATGAATACACGCACATATGTTTAGACATTTGTGTATTGGTAGCCAAGTTCATTCGCTCATCGAGCAGTGAATGGAAACCTGTTTCTGCAGCCCACATTCAAGCTAGTGTGAAAATATTAAACAAAATATTTCAAAGAAAAAAGTTTCATACATTCATACATTTCTTACATTTGCTATTTAAACTATTTTCATTAGGAAAACTAGAGCTTAGTTTTATAAAGAACCAACAAACAAAAGTTTATTCTTTAAGTTTATCCCTTAACGTTGACTCATAAGGTCCATTTTATTAGCTAAGGGCTGTCTGCTCAAAGTACTTAATAATTTATAAGAATTAAGACTTGAAGAATTTCATTTCTTTTTTATGCAGTTTTATAATTGGAAACATTATCCACCTACGGAAGGGTGGTAAATATTTATATATAAATTGATTGTTAATAGAGATAAAGAAGAAATTTTTAATGAAAAGATTATATATAGAAATTCATTATATATTTTAAGTGGAGTTTCCCTCCTAGTTTTTCATGGCAAAAAAAAAAAACAAAATGTTGTATTTTTAAAACATTTCAAGAATGCCGTAATGCCGTTATATACGAAACCAAAAAACTGGTGACCATCATATCGTAAAATATTTTTATATAAGAAATTAAAGAAACACTCATAAATTGGGATAAAAATGTACCTAACTATTATGTAAATAATCGCGTTTACCACTACAAATTTAAAAAAAAATCGGGTAGTATCCGCCAAGAATACTGTTTACTTTAAATGTCATATGAATGTAAATTGATTTTTAAAAAAATCTTTTTATTGTTAATGTTCCCTTATAATTGAAAGCTTTATCATAATCGAATCGTTTGTTCTAATTAACCCCATTTACCATTGCGAAAATATAACAAAAAACAACTCAACTCAGATTTGAAGGCCTGCAAAATCAGTTTGAAATTTCAAAAAACTGTTTATTAAGATGAATAATTTTATGAATTTAATTCAATAATTTCATTCTGGAAGATTGTGTTTGTGCTAATTAAGTCTCAAATCTATTTTCAGAGAAATATATATTATAAGTATCACAATTGTTTCGCCACATAGTATAAGGTTTGACAAATCCACTTAGAGACACTCCAAGTGTTGAAAGAGCACTGAAGAGGCTTTATTATAGTCGAGTGGCAGTTGCATGCAGAAACACATGTATGTGCGTCTGTACATATAGTCTATATAGTCATATAGTATGAATATGTCACTCGCCATATACAATTTTGCCCTCAGCAGAAGGCGCGCCATTCTTGATTTTGATTAATGAGCACAGTTTTTGCTCCTCTTCTTCTTTTTGGGGTCTTTTAGTTTTTTGTTTTGGCTTTTTTGTTGCCAAAGTCGAGCATTACAAAGTCTGCCAGTGGATCACGTGGGTGTTGGCAGGCAAGTAATTTAATTAGCATACGAAAATGGGGCACATTGTGCTTTATGGGTGCATCTTAGTATTTAGGTATTCGTGGGTGCTGTACTCACCAACGCCCGCTACGTGAATCTTCTTCATCCAGGGGTAAATGATGCGCTCCCCGTCGGTTGTCTCCGCCATCAGATCATCATCGCTGTCTGAATCACCCAGATCGTCATCGTTGTCGTTGGACGCCAACTCGTCTGGGGATCGATCGAGCATCAAACGATCCTCTTCAGACATATCCTAAAGAGGATACAGTCATTCAATCATTTAATCGATTTAATTGGAAATACTAGTTCAGCTTATATTTACATTTTCTGATCCCATATCATCACAGTGTAGCACTTCTTGCAATTGTTGACCAGTTGGTGCGGCCTCTTCAAGGCGCTTTTCTAGTTTTAAACCTGTAAAAGGGTTTTTATAATCAATACCATTTTAAAAATGTTGTACTTATCATATTTATCTTCTACTTATGTAAATCTCTTCTAATTGTATCAACAGATTCAATCTATAGATTTGTTTATTCAACTTTCAGCTATAACTATAAGCTATATGCTTATATATTGAGGCGTTAGTTTTTAACAATTGAGATAACATATCATAAGCATCATAAATAATTAAAAATAATAATAATTTTCTAACTAAATATACATATACATATACAAATATAACATTTCTTACTTAAGAAACTTATGTGGTGAAATCGTTTACTCTTAATAATTAAGGGTTTTAAGTAAAATATTCTATTGAAATTTATTTTTATTAGTTTTGCTTAAAATAAAGCATGTCCCTCAGATATTTTGTTTTTGGTACTAGCTGCTACTGAAACTTTTCAATTTATAAACAAAAATCCAAATGTATTAATTTGAAATATATTGTATTGTAAAATATATTAATTTTTGATAGACTTAAATTTTGATTGCAATAAAATTGATTTTATTATACATCTTAATAGTCAGCTCAATTAAAATAGACACGTACACATTTTTGTTTTTAAGACTAATGTTTAACGATTGTTTTCTGTATTAAATATTGAAAACTCATAAATTTACAGATAATAGCAGTTAAATAAAAATAATAAAAAATAAATATACTCAGCTGACCTGCACATGAAATGATAATAATATAGATAAATGCATTTATTGGTTTTAATGTTTTTAAAATTGAGTTGACATTCGATAGATGCCTTGTAATTGGCTCAATAATTGATCTAAAAAATGCCTGACGAGATAAATAAACATGAATTATTTAAATACATATATTGTATTATATATTTAAGCTTTAATTTGAAACTTACAACTAATATTAAATTTAATTTCAAGAATTATAAAAAAGGTTTTGGAAGCCTAATTATATATTTATCCATTACATTATTATAGACTTACCTAATTCCTGCAGACCCAGTGAGGTGTTTGTTGGCGGCTCCGTTGAGGAGCATTGCAGTGGCAGGTCCATCAGCTGTGTGGAGAGCGGCGAGTGGCCTTGGGAGTGGGTGCTGCCGACGCTGCCGTTGGTGGTGCCATAGTAGCCGCCGTAGTATCCATTGGAGCCGTTTGCGCTGCTGCCGTTCGGCACATTCACCGACGGCGGCGGCCCGTAGCCCGTCTCCGAGTGCACCACTCCGGCGGAAATGTACTCGGGCGCATGGTGAACGGCAGCAGCGGCCGCCGCCGCCGCGTGATGGCCGTAATAGCCCAGACTCTGGTGCGGATGCGGATGATGCGTGGGCGGCGTGGTGGCATAGTTGCTTGTGTAGCCGGCGTTCTGGTGATGGTGGCCAGAGAGGGCGCTGTTGCTGTGGTGGTGCGTGTGCGGGAGTGGGTTATGGTTGTGGTGGTGCGCGGCGGCGGCCATATAATCATTGACCATTTCCGCCGGATGCGTAGCGTGCGGGTGCCCAGACATGCCAGGGCCGCCGCTACCAAGCCCAGCGCCCCCACCACCCCCGCCGCCACCGCCGCCCATGTGACCCGTCGAGGCGGTCATGGAATAGTGGCCATTGTAGTGATGATAGTCATCGGCGACCGGCGGGAACTTGGGATCCAGGCCATTGCCCATGGACATGGGACTCTGGACATGGTGCGGCGCATGTGGATAACCCATGAGAAATGAGCTCATCGTAGTTTTTGTATTTCAATCGAAGATTAGTTGAACTTTTGCTAGGCTCTTGCTCTCGCTGGGCACATATTTCATTTGAGTATACACTTATTGGCACTCACTTTTCATTGGGGTTGCACTTTATTTGCCTTTGTATGATCACTATTTTGGGAGTGTGGCCAGCATTATTTTAATGCGATGGGATTTTGTTTATTGAACACAGCGCGAAGGTTGCGCGACCGGCGCGTAAAAAGCGTGGAAAACAAGCGGCGTCGTAAACAACAAAAATTCAAACAAATTTTATAGCGGCGTTCAGAAAACATTCAAAACTAGCTTTTAAAAAAAGACGGTCGCGTCTGATTTACGAGTGCGAATGCGAACCGTTCAATTCGAGCCGTTCTTTTGTTATGAATACGAACGAACGCTCTGAGCGCGAGCGAACCTGTTTTCTGTTTTCCTTGTTCGCTTCTACTGCCTTTCGCCTCTCTCACTCATTCACGCGCTCTCTCTCCCTCTCTCTCTCTCTCTCTCTCTCTCTTCGCTTCAAAACGCAGCGTGCAAATCGCCATTGCCATTGACAGTCAGCGATGACGTCGACGGGCTTCGAAACTCGATTTACTGGTTTTGTTTTTGTTTTTACTTCGAAGAGCAGCAACAACAACGCACCAAAAGGACAGCCCACACGCAGCGAGAGCTCCGTAGCCATGGCTGCACGCCATTTTCAACCACCAAGCAAAGCATGAGTCGGTAGCGTGCAGCATTAAGTTGTGCAAGCAAGACAACGCGATATTTAGTCACACCCATTCGTTGTCGTTGCTGCTTGCTTGAGTTTGCTACAGGTGCGGCCAAAATAGTGAGCCTGGGTGCAAGACTAACAAGTTTTACATGTTTTAGAACGAAAAAAAGAACAGTTCCTAAATATTTTTTTATTTGTTTCTTGTTTCATCAGAACGTGAGTTAAAATTAAAATAACAATAATTCATTTATATATTAACACGTATATAAAAAGTAAAACAAAGGCATTTATAATTTAATGGAGCTGACTGTATACAGTTCAGCATCAAACAGTCTCTTGTTGTCCGGGCGAGAGTAAGTGTGAATGTGAGTGTGAGTGCGAGTACGAATGTGAGTGTGAGTATTGCTTTTGCGGTCTTCGGCCATGGCGCACGCTCAAAATCGAAAAAATAAAAAACAGCCCTCGTCGTGTCAGTTTGTGCGTGGCCAGCAAGCACCGCCCACTTTTCACTACGCCTTTCATCGATCCCGCATGCGAATATGGCAGACCGGACCATTTATTTTCCAGAACCTACAAAACGGATGCAACCAAGTCTCTGGCACTGTAAACTACAATCGTATCGATCGACGCCGGGACTCTGTAAGGTGTTGATATGGCTACCGAGTTGAGAGGCTTTACTTAAAAGCATATTCACGAGTACTACACACAATAAATATATCGACACATTTGTATATAGTTCGAAAGGCCCCGGCTGACTTGCAATATTTGCCTATTGCCATTGAATGTTGAATGTTGAATGAATATCACCGCACTTGGCGCAATGTTTCATTTTTATTGTGGTTAGTGTCTGTGGGAGGGGGAGAGAGGAAAGATGCTGCTGCTGTTTATTGTTGTTGTTGTTATCATTACTACCGTGATTTGTATTGTTGCTGAAAATGTTGATGAAATGATGAGCATGACTAGCAAATATTCAAATGAGCCGGGCACACATGGAAAATCGATAGAATGATTGTTGTATAATGCACATAAAGAAGGTCGTACATTAAACGCTTTAATATTTTTACACCTAAATATTGAGACTCTTTCCCAACACCCTAACAACAATCGACGCAGCCTCCACATTTTTTATTAATCTAATGAGATTCTTTTTTCCCTTATTGTGTTTACTATGTTAGCCACACACTTCTGCCATGTGCCCTGTAACTGTGTGAGTGTGTGTGTGTGTGTGTGGGTTGTGTGGGTGAATGCTGAGACCGTCTAATTGCCGAATAATTGTACCCATTCCAGAGCACACGTGCTATCCCATACAAACAGACCAGTCTGAGTATGTGTGGGTGAGAGACTACTAATTAATCGACTTCCAACTGATTCGATTTTGATGGTGACTATCAAAAGTTCATTAGGACCATTAAGTGCATGAAACTTAAATTTATAGGTCTACCAAAATGTCAGAAAACTGTTTGTGCCCAGTTGTTAACAGTTAACTATTTGACTTGTTAATGCTAGTGACAATATATATTAGGGAAGGCAATATAAATTTTAATTATATTTATTAAAACTCTTTTTATAGACATAATATATGTCATCATAGTACCCACATACATATATGATATGTAAGGAAGTTTATATTATAATAAATAAATAAATAAAAATAAAATGATGGACCAAATAAAAACTTATCAAATGTCAATCAAATGTTTATAAATATATTACATATAATTATTTGGTACATATCAAGATATAAAGTTAAGTTGACAACAATGGGAAAAACATTTTGTTTACTCAAATCATGTATGAAATGAAATTCTTGCTTTACAAAATTGTTTACCATTTTGAGGATTCAAAAGTTTAATGCAATACAAAATAATTTAAATGCAATCCTTTCGTTTTACGCACTTTCAAGCACTTCAGTCAATGATTTAACTATCTATATTTTGTAAACGTTGATTTTGAAAATAATGATAATTTCCATCTCAGTAGGTAGAATTATAGAAAAAATATACATATCTTGCATTGCTTAGGCAATCGAAATGTGATGACAAAATAATAATTTATTTAAGCTATTAATACAAATCACCTTTGAAATATACACATTATACTAAAAGAAAACTCTAGTTTAAGCCCTTCCGAAAACTTGCAAGTTTTATGAAAAAGTGAAAACCGCAATAGAAATATAAAATTTGTTGACAAACGCTTAAGAATGTTTGCTTTTCATGTGTGTTGTGCAGCTGCTTTGGAAGTTTTGAATGAGTAACCACATTAGTGGTTGCTCCACTGAATTAACTCCATGTCAAACTGCATGTTATGAGGCTGACCAACTGGCTGGAGAGGGTGCCGGAGAGCGTTGAAAGGTGGTGCGGGCGGGTGGTGCGCTGAGAGCTTTGTGTCTGGGATCTACTGTCGGGAGGCAGTGGGTGCTTTTGGCTGCTGTTTGCACAGCATTTGAGTTTCAAATCCCAATCCAGAGCCAGCAATCAGTTGCGACTGTCAGCCGGCAAAGGAAGTTCACTTGCTGCACAAGGCAAATTTGATTAATGGTTCTATGCGGGGCACATTATGTGTGCCCTGTCGAGAGGCGCTGTTGGGTTCTTGGGTTCGCATTCGCATTCGTATTCGTATTCGTAGTCGCAGTACTCTTCTTTGTTGTCTCCCTTCTATTTGTTCTTTTTATTTCTTTATTTTGCTCCATTCGCCTTTAAGCTACCCATCAAATAAATTTTTATATAAAGTTAAGCAACCTAAGATACTTTTCTCTATTCAATTTTATGCGCAAAGTATGTAGATAGGTGTGGCCCAAATATCTAATTAACTGTTCAATTATAAATAATTTAAAATGTAATTTTCAAGGGAATACATATTTTACGTTTTTTGATATCTAAAATTCATTTAATTTAAAAGTCGCATATCGGTGGTCCCACTTAGAGATCATATATTTGTATAAACTAAATTTAATTATTAAATAATAATTATAATTATTTTGAAGATTGTTTATTGTTCAAAAAATTATCAAACGTGGCTTAAACATAGAGTTTGCTTATATCTTAAGTAATATTTTTCTTGTGCAAAAAAAATTCAAGGACAAATCTTTATACGAATGAAATTTTTACTTTTGCTGCCTTAAACCTTCCACCCTTCTCCAGAATTTTGAAATACCCATCGATTTGTTTGGCATGTAAATTGCGTTAACGACATGTTGACAAGTGGAATTGAGTGTGAGAACCGAATGCTGATTAGCTGGATCGACTTTAACGCAGCCTTTGCGCAACTTCCAGAGATGAGCTCGTGGAGACGGCTAGGAGTTCGGAAAACAGGACTATCAAGGAGGTGGTGATTGATTGAGTGATTAATGATTGAGTGCGCAGTTTGCGTCAATCACTGGTGACGCAATTAAAGCTTAAAAACAGCCTACAAACATTCCCCAATGTGACTTTTATTGGCTTTAAATTCAATTTTCAAACATGATTTGAAAGTTGGCAAATTAAGCAAGTGCTCGACTAACGGGTTGTCCCAGTTGGCCACAGACATGTGCGTTTCGGCCAAGACCGAAGACCAATTTAATGTATTTCATTGGAAGAAACGTTTTTCCATTTATCAACCGGCTCAACTGTTTGCTGTCATATTATGCTCAAATCGGCGACCCAGACATGGCTAAAGATACGGATACATGTTCCCAGACAGATTTACTGAGGCCCAAATTGAGAGCGAGTTGAGTGTTTAAATAAAATTTACACTGCGGCTATTTAAAATAATTACACGAGCAGCTTAAATGAGCTGAGGATAGCGCTCGGGGGGAGCTGGACTGTTGGACGGGTGGACTGGACGGGGACAAGGCACACAGGTACCCATTATCCATGACAGATTATCTCTGATTGATTTCATTTTGGGCCATGCACAGGCCATAATGAAGGCTGCGGCTGCACATATGGACCAACAAATTTTGCTTGGGGCCAAAGTGCTTCGTTTTTGGCTTTGACTCCGGCTTGGGTCGTCTTTGCCGTCAATTGGTTAAAATGTTAAATGCGCGCGCGTTTTGAAAGATGGCTCCGTAATTGCCTCACATTAGCCGAAATTAAAGAAAACTGTTAAAATTATGTTTAATGATGGTCACTGTTCACATTTTGCCTGCCAACGAGAACTACACAATTTTTTACAGGGTCTACATATAATTTTCACATTTTTATGTATATACTTGAAAATTATGAATATACTTGAAAAATTCCCCAATTCCCCAAAATATATTGTAACATATACAAATTTAATATTTACCTTATTAAAGACAAAATTTGCCTTGGATTTTTTAAATATCCTATTCTACATTCCAACGACCTTTGACTAAAATTAGAGACTCATGATATTTATTTAAACTCGAATTTCTTTAAAGTATTGGAATTTTAAAACCTCTTCTGTAGCCAACATTGCTTATACAAATTAAAACCGTATTGATTTACAAAACTTTCTTTTAAAATGTTCACACCAAATACGCAACTCAACTCCAACTCCTGAAGAGAACCTGAGAGCCTCACGCCTCTCGCGCTTATCCATCAAAGAAAGTTAGGTAAGGTATTTAAGCTAACCCTTTAATTTAGTGAAACTTTTGAAGACCGCCGATGCCGATGCCGATGCCGTTGTTGATACCGCCTGTGTTGGGCCAATGCTGATGCCAATCGGCCCGAAGCTCTGCTCAAATTTCCAATTACGTCTATGTCAATCATAATTAGTAACAACGTCGATTTTTCATTGAAGGGCCTTTAAAAATTGAACCTAAACGTAACATAAACGACAACAACAACAGCAACCATAATATTAACAACAATACAGAGGCTTCGCTTGGCCCACAGAACCGACTTTCTCACACATGTGCGTGGCTCGGGAGCTCCACTGGGTATCCAAAACGAAAAACAACAACAAAAACTACAATAAGTTTTCTTACCAATTTCACAACACAACTATAATAATTTTATATCTACCTCAAATCGAAACTTAAATGCCCTAACAGACCTCAAGCTTTGATATGAAAACTCATTTTTCAAATGAGATACAGATTCATAATCATAAAGAAGTTGAAGAAGTGTGAAAAATAAGAATGAAACAAATGGTTTATTATTTATGAGTAGGTAGAAGAAGATATGTATATATGCTTAAGAAAAATCCGTTCATAAAAAACTATTTTTTAAAGCAGGACTTTTTCTATATAATATTATAAAACTATGACATTACATTTTTAAATATATAAAATATAATTTATTTGCATAAACTAAAAGTCAAATTTAGCTGATAATACTGATATAATCCATGCTATACTTTTTAGATAGTAAGAAATGCTCTTTATTGTTTTACTTTTAAATTTGTCTAGTCATAAGTATTATTTATTTGAACAGTCTAGTGTGAGGAAAATGTATTTGCTTTTATATATTATTTGTATGTTTGCAATTATAAATATGTATATATATTTATAATAGCTGCAGCGGTCTTAAGCTATCATAAATTTCTATGCTTTTTAGTTCAGCTGTTACCAACGACATGTCCAGCTTATCATACCCTCTCTCCCGAAAGTGTATATCGCGTAGTCTTGTAACGAGCCACAGCCGAAGCTAAAGGCTGATGGCGAATGGAGGCGAAGGAGCTGGAGTAGGAGTAGGAGGAGCATGGCCAAGAGCAACGCACAGTTTGTTGTAACATGTAATTTGGGATGGCATCGGATGCGGCCCGGCCCGGCCCGGCCCGACATGCTCCGGTCCGGTTCCCGAAGCAGCAAACAGCACCCAGCATCGAGCTTGCTGGCGGTCTGTTATGAATGTGACTAATTAAATTTAAAGATATCCAAGAGATTATCAATCTTTGAAGCGCATCGCCATCGCCATCGCTTTGGCCAACGCCAGCAGAGTCTGCCCGAGAGTCCAGTCGAGGCGATGGACGAGGGGCGGGGCACGAGTATCGATACGCTTCGACACAACATTTCACAAGACGCAAAACAAAGCCAACGCTGGCAACAACGACAACAACAGCAGCAGCAACAACAACAACCATCAGCACCAAGAGCACATTTGTTTCATGATCATGATTGAAATAATGATTAATGAACCCAGCGCCAAAATTCAATTCGAATTTAGTACGTAGAGCCCGGGAGGGACTCTGAAACATGGGACATGGTATTGGAAACTGAGAAAACTGAGAGACTGGCAATTGGGAACTGGGAACTGCGATTGCGACTGCGACTGCGGCTGGGCCATTGGATTCGGCTGGCAGACTGCCAGACCGGCCGCCGACTGAGTTCCATGCGTGAAATCAACAACAGGGAACAGAGAGCAACCCGAGTTGCATGTGGGCTCCATGCTGGCCAGCAGCGACAAGCTGCACTCTAGTGAGTGTGTGTGTGTGTGCGTGTGTGCGAGTGTGTGTGTCCTTACACCACCATCAATTATAGCTTTTCTGTTCCGACAACGAGTCAAGCGATTCAGGCTGGAGTCTCACATCTGGGCTCAAAACACCTCTGAGAGGAACGAGAACGTTTTCATTTTGGCCTGCATTGGCCAAATGGCTTTGTTAACAGCTTTGTGCAGTGGCTCGGCTAATAAATGTTTTTTTAATTGACTGCATGTGTGCTTGGCCTGCGTTTGCCGGCCAGGCCAAAAGCGCCTCGAGTTTGCTGCAGTTGCGTAAGCCGTTTACTTAGTTTAGCACTTCGTTGTAATTATCATTAGGCTGCGCAATTGAGCAATTAATTTACTTGCCTGTTGTCATAATGATGCGAGTAAGTGTAGATTTAAGATCCCGCAACTTTGCCTCTTAATTAATGAACACGAAAATTTGCGTTTAAAAAAAACTAATCGCTTTTTCTTTTGCATTTGTTGCGCTTCTGAAAGTCATGAACTTGAGCGCTTTTCATGATTTTTACTTTTTCACCTGAATTTTGCACCTGATGATTCATTGTTTGGATCTATTAAATCAATTCAAGCGTTCTGTTCAAGACCCGCAAATTAACCTGGGGTTTTTTCATTTCTATTTTTACACCTCTTAACTATCATCTTCAAAGTTTAACAATAGCTTTATGTAATTTTAGCGAAACTATCGACTAATGATGTTTATATTGTCGATGGCTTTGGAATTTTCTTTATTGTGCAAATAATGTTATGTTCATAGAAAACATTAAATAGATTCTACAAACATCAGACTTTAGACATCAGACTGAAACCAATAATTAAAATAAAAGATAAATAAAAGAGTTTTGAAAAGTGTACACAAAATATCTAAGCATTTTATATTAATAATAGATCATTAAATAAATTCTACAAATTCAAGACATTAATTTTAATAAAATTTAGCTTGAATTTAAAAATGTAAAAATTATCTTGGAAAACATTAAATAAATCAATCTTAAGGCACAATAAAAATAAAATCCAAGCAATAATTTAAAAAATTTAGCATGTATTGAACATTTTAAAGATACAAAAATTCCAAAGCATTTTAATATCTTGGTGAAATGTAAAAAGTTCTCTTTATCATAAGAAAACACAACAAAATATTTCTTTATATATTTTTTTATAGTTCGTATCCTATCTTATCCTACCAAAATGAAGTCATCTGTAAAGAAAACTCTTCAATGCACACAGCTCAATTATCAATAATCGTTAAAATTACAAAACAGAGCAGTAATACCAAATCGAATTGTTATTCTGAACATCCATTGAGTTCACATTGGGAGGTGTTAGCTTGGCTAAGTGCAACTCGAAACATGTCGTCTGCATATATATATATGTATATATCTGTAGATGTGTGCATCAGTAACAAATGATCAGTTCGAGGGAATCAAAAAAAAAAAAAGAAAAAAGACTAGCGGGCACTTTTTTCACTTTTCAAGAAATCCACAGGAAGAAGAAAACTTTTCAATACGAAACTGTCCGATAAATCGGCTCGCCCTCTGTCTCAAAAATGCACGTTTGTTTTCTGCCTGGCCCGACTATACGGCCTGGGCCAGGTCTGGCCCGAGTCCGTTGTCTTCTCGTCTTGCGCATAATTAATGATCTGCTCCATATTCACGCATTGGTGTAGGTCTCCGTCTGTGTCTCTCTTACTTTCTGTCTGTCCGGCGGTTGCAATGTTTCTACGCCTGCATGTCTGCATATCCGTGGGCTGCTGCCTGAGTTTAGATTTCAGATTTAACCATTTCTTATGTTCCGGCAACTGTCACTTTTCTATCTCTCGGCCACGTGATGTGCGTGCGAGACGTAAAAAGAAAGACTTTTCCCGGACAGACGCTGAGCACTGCGATAAGCGTTGCCTGGGATATGTGAGCTCAAAACGCCTGCATCTGCCAGCGAGTGGAGATGCATCTGCTTAGCCCACAAAAACACCATAACTCATCCCCATTCTGTTCTGCTCATCGGGCCACCTTAAGCCACCAAGTTGACAGACAGCAAGTTGACAGCCCACGTTTCGCCCCCTACCCCCACCTGCCCTTTAACATAATTCCATTTCTTATCGACCGCCTGCGCTGTCACTTGCGTGTGGCGTTGTCCGCTGAGATGCTCCTGGGCTGCTGTGGGCTGATGTGGGTTGCTGGTTCGGTGGGGCTCCATTCGCACTCAGCTAATCAACACGGCCTCAAAATGTAAATAGGCGCATCCTTCAGCAAATATTGTCGCCATTTTCAGTTTGCCACTCAACTCACCCGCCAGTTCATCCACTTTCTTCATCTCTGTTGCTCTCTCTTTCTCTATCTTGTTCGCTCTGTCTGCCTGCGTATCTGTCGCTCTGTCTGTCAAATTCATGCAAAAAGATACTTTTCTTTTTACTTGAATTTTTTTTGTGTTATTTTATTTGTATTTTTGTGCTGCTTTTCGCTTTCTTCGCAGTGCGAGCGTGTTTTCGTTTTCCCCCACATTTTTTTGTCGGGGTTTTTCTTTTTTGACACATAAAAGGACACGCACCGCGTCACATCATGAAAGGATTGATTAATGATTCGTTGATTTTCGCCCTTATTCTCTTTAGTTACACTTGGGCACATAATCCGCCTCGTCTCCATTCCATTTCTGCGCCAGCAGGCACCACATAACACACACACACACACACACACACACACATACACACACCCCACCACGGCCAATTTTGCGTAAAGTAAGTTTTCAAGGGAAAACAATGCCTCACTGAGTTTTCAATTCATTGTCAGTAGCGAATTTGACCAAATAAGTTTCCATAGTATATGCACATTTCATTAGCTAATTCCTACGATTTTTTTGAGGCCATAAGACTTTATAAAAGTAAGCTAAAGTTTTACTAAAAGTAAACAAAACCTGAGATTTGCAATGAAATTTATTTAATTTTATGGAAAATAAAGTAAAGTTATTGTAAATGTAGTAAAAATGTGTACGGCTGTTTAAAAATAGAGTATAAGTATTTAAATAAAAATATAAAACTGTTTATTAAATTGTATTCGAAGTAACTGACTGCTTAAATATAAGAAATAACCCTATCAAATTGTTTATAAATAATATCACTAATAATAACACTTTGGATATACACATATATAGACGTTTACTGTAAAAAATTTTGTCTTGATTACTCATTATTACAAATTTATTTAAATAGCCTACGGGGTTTTTTTATATATACGAAAATAATGATTCTTGACAAAACTGTATTTAAATAATAATTATATGAATAATAATTATATATATCAGCACAACACATTAAAAATTGACTAACTTTGACACAACATTTATTATTAAACTTAAAATAAAAAACTTAAATAATAAAAGAGAAACCCCTACAAAATTATTTTTAAAGAAAGGAAGTCTTATTATGAATATAAACATTTTAAGCATTCATTTTTACTTTCAAAACATTTTATATTGTTAACTATTGATTAAAATGTATTTCAAAATAACAATATAGCAGTGAAAAATACATTAACTAAGTATTCTGAAATGTTATTATCTACAGTTTAGTTATAAGTTTATGTATATGTATATTAAAGGAAAGCTGTAAAAGTAAATATTTCTACTAAATTCTACCAATATTTTTTATAGCCCCTTGAGGGTGGCATTTTAACTAATTAGGGCAAGTTGTATTTAAGGGAAGACAACTCTACACTTCCTCCGTCCTGCCTCCCATTCACATGCACTTTGACTTATCAAATGGAATCCATTAAACGAAAACAAATGCTTACTGGCAAGTAAAACTCATGAATAAAAGAACAGTGAGCAAGTAATTATCATTGGCCATTTCACACGAGGCACACACTCCACACACACATACAAACCCCCCCAATGACAATTAAAAGAAGAAAGCAAACGTGAGTTGTGGGTGCGACACGCATTGGGACTCCAGTACCCGCACCTTGATGATCCCGGCACTTTGACAAAGTGTTGATGTGGCGCAGTAATTAAACTGGATACAGGACAAAACTGACTAATTTCAGCACGAGTTGAATTCTGACCAATGTCCATTCGTTATTAGCGCTTAAGCAGTTGTTGAGAGCTGTCCCCAAGCCAGAAACTGTTCATGTGGGATAAACTTGCACTAGGAGGAGGGTTGTCAAATAGTTAGAGAGGAGGGAGAAGGGAGGAGGGGAGGGGTTGGCTGGCTTGAAAGACGTGACATATGTCGACAGTGGACCAGACTGGATGCGCAAATCACATTCGCATTCCAGTAGCCAGCAGTGGCCATTTCGGGTAAGAACAACATGAAAACCTTTCCGTCCTCACTTTGTGGGCAGTCACACACACTTACACACACACACACACCGGAATGGGGGTGTAACTTTGGTGTTTAAAGTGTCGAGTTTTGCGTTTTAAAACTAGAAAAATGATTGCGCTATCAGCTCTACCTACTGTCGCGCCCGTTGCCCATTTTAAAATGCGTTTAAGCCCGTGAAACGTAGGTTGGTCCAAAACGGACAGCATACCGAACAGCAACAACAACAACTCGAACAAGAACTCGAACAACAACAACACGAAATGAGCCGAAAACATTTAAAAGGCGAAATGCGTAAGAAACCTTCATCAAATTTGACTGACAGGTTTTCAAGATGTTCGCACTACCAACCAACTGTTTCTCTGTTTCTCAGTTTCTCTCCCAACTCCATTTCTTTTGGATGCTGCCAGCCCAAAATGGCCAACGTCACTCACCGAGTCTTTCGAGTCGACGAATTTTCATCGACTTTTATTAAAGATACGACGTGAAAGAGCTGAAAAACAGTTTAAATGAAAATAGGAAACAGAAACAGATATGTTCATTTGATATAAACAAAAACAAAAAATTATAAAATCCAAATTTGTATTTGTATTTTGACAAATATGTATATATATAATTATATTATATATATTAAATTTAGATTAAATTTTTAGTTAATTTTACATTTAATATTTCATTAATATTTATTATATTCAAATATATAATATTTTGTACAATATACATTGTTATGATGCTATAAGTTATTTTCTAATAAAATCTGTCTCTGCGTGGGCGAATTAATGAAAACTTAACTTTTATTATTATTATTATGATCATTATTATTTTTATTTTTTAAAGTGTAAGATATAGTTATAAGCTCCCTTTTACTCTCTCTTGATTTCAAATATAAAACAGTTCACACTCACAACTGCATTTAGTTCAAGAACTGAAATAAATATATTGGTTAGCGCCATCTGTTGGGCAGTAGCAATAAGATCCACATAGCACAGCGCGTAAAGCATAGACAACAATCACTCAAACTGGTATAGCTGTACTGCTCTATGCACTATATTTATCTCTTTCATTCTAATCGATATTTATGACCACATTGATATCGATAAGTGAAGGCTTTGTTTGAATTTAACAGAGACATGTTATGAAAAAATGGCTTTCAGAAAGTGAAAACAAAGTGAATACAATAATATTTCCTTTGCATATGATAACATTTCATGTAAAAAGGAATTTACTTGCAATTACAAGCAATTTAATTTAATTTGAATAAGTAAAATTTTGTATGAGTAGAACAAATGATTATTAATTTTATATTATTTCTTTTTTATTTTTATAATACAAAGTCACACAAAATATATTTTAAATATATACAATCATGTTTAAATTTAGATAATATATCCAGCGTTGGCTGGCATTAAAATAGAACTATCAAGATATTGAATATAATTGATGAGGAAAATTGAATAAATAAAATGAGTTAGTTTAGTTTCTATGCGACGACGGCTTTAAAATATAATCCATTGCAGGAAATTAGAAATTAGCATTTCATTATTAATCAAATTAGCATTATTTGAATTAAATGGCAGGGTATGAGGCAACATATTGCTATCGGGGCGAAATTGTCATGTCAACATTTAAAAATAACGCAATATTAATGTTTGTAATTAGAGCCAAACAATATTGTATAATATAACAATATAATATATAATCGAATCGAAGTGGCATCAAACTTGACTCACATCTATGCGATAGGCTGTAATAAATGAAATAAAATTAATACGGTTTAATTAGCATTCTGGAAATATGAATCTTGTATAATGTGATCAATAAGTTTTTTTTCATTATCGATGTCACGCAATATCACAATATCAGGTGCTATGTATAAGGTTGTTCATATGTTTTTGTGTTTGTGGAAGATTTTGATTATATATTATAAGAAATTATACAATTTATTTATCATTCTGGGCATTATCAAAAGTTTTTACAAACGGAAAATAAAAGATTACTTTTATCAACGTGAATCAAATAATTATAAACCATTAGTGTGTCATGGTAACAAAGGCTCATCAGTTAAGTTCGCTATCTGCAGTTAATAATACGAGTTCTTTCGATATATTAAATACTTGACAAACGCTCAGCTACATATATACAAAATTCATTATTTATTTATGTACAGTCATCGAACCGAACTAAAAAATTTGAAAAATAGGACTATGCTTATAGGACTCGACCAGCCCCCAAAGATGGCAGTCGCCAGTGTGAGTGTAGATGGTACCGGTCGCTCAGCGTATGTGCTTTCAGGCGGCAAATGCAAATTGCAATAAGTGCACGGCCGTTTGCACAAGCTCAGCAAAATCTAAACGAGCCACAAAATCGGCAGACGATTGACCCAAATGCCGAACACGGGAGTACCCAAACGGGTACTCACTCCTTCCGCCAGCCCTCTGCAAAACGAATCGCAAATGGCAATTTGTATGCAAAATTTGATATGCAAATTCAAGCGGCACAAGCGAATAAATTGAAGTCAGCAAAAGAGCTGAAAAACTGCAAGGCGACACTTGGCAAAAATTTTAAATGTATTTTCGATGCACCAGTCAAGGACAATTTTTTCCTATTTTTTTCAGTTTTGTGTTTAAAAGAATTTATGCATTTAGACGAATTTGTTGAGTGGCACAGAAAAATAGTTTATATATATTCTAAGGTATATTGAACAAATAAAAAACAATATTAATGATATATAAATCCTGTTCAAATATGAGTTAATCAGTTATTTAATATTTGTATGTGCATATGTTTAAAACTCTATATACTTGTATGCTTATCTTTATCTTGAGCATATATTATTATTGCTTATAAAAAAATATTCAATATCAAACCAAATTTGTTAGTAATATTTAGAAGGCAACAAAACCCAGAACTATTATTACTATTTTATTATTATCACAATTAAATATAAAAACAAACATTTAATCATAGCCTTCTTTTGACGTATCTTTGAATTATGATAAGATATTAGGTCTATTCACGTTACGACATGGGTTTCATGAGCTTTTAGAGTAACATTCTATAATTTGTTATCTATATATACTATATATATATTTTTTTTTAAACAAATTTGTATTGATAATTATAAGTAATTTTTGTGTAAAGTGGCTTTTCTAATATATTCAGTTTATTCTTCTATTAGTTGTTCGCCCAGTGTACTCCAGTGTATGCTTCTTTGAGGTTTCATCTAATCTATAGATCCGGTTATTGGGCCGTATAGCCAGTGTTTATTAAAAACAATAGCGTCACCGATTCACAACAGTTATCTAAAGATGTAGAAAAACATTTTTATATTAAAATTATTCATTCAGTTCTAGTTTTTAATGGTTCACAGTTCAATTTTATTTATAGATTTTATCAATAGAGTTGACTACTTCATTAGATACAAAATTCACTGTTCGGTATACATATTCACATATTCACATATATTCGCTGGGCAATGAGCCACACAAACCTCTCTAGAACCGAATTTGTCCTTAAAGCTAGTGTACAACAAATTCGGATCTACAGGGTAGACGTGGAACAGAGTGAAATTTAAATGCATGGAAATATATAATATATATATATATATTTATATTCACGACACATGATTCGCCAATCGCGCAGGAAAGTTATGAAGCCTGTAAAGAGAAAAAAAACAACAACGTGAATTGTAATTTGCAGGAACAATTTGAATAGAGTTGCGGCCATAATTTCTGTGTCGTGCCACACGTGATGCGAAATTATGAAATGACCCATAAAAATGATTACAATGCTCACAGACTGTGTGTGTGTGTGTGTGTGTGTTTGTGGGGGGTAATTGTAGTGAAGTACATTCCCTGCCAGTCACGAAACCCGCAAAGTCCTTCGAGCCGTGCTCAGCTTTTTTAGCTGTCTTCAGCTGCGTTTCGGAGCAGCAACTGAAGACGATTCGTTGCCCGTGCCGGCCAGGTGGAGGTGCAAGATTAGGCAGCTCGATGTCAGCGAAAATCTATTTGTTAACAAATGATAAGATAACGTCTTCATGTATCTAATTGATTACGCATGGATTTAAGCACTTTCTTCATATCGATATCGAGTCGAAGACTTTTTGGTTTTAGTTGTTGCCGTTGTCGGTCGCCTGCGATAAGAGAAAATCACATTTAATGAATGATAGATAGATTTGTGCTACTATTTGTTGTTTGCGGCCACGAATCAATCAGGTAATTTCTCAGTTACGAGCCAATTCCAGGCAGCGCTGCACTCAGCCAAATTTGTTTGCATTGTAAATGCGGCGACGAAGTTGGCGCCATGTGGCTAAGCCCTTGGTAAGCCCCACTGCGCCACTTGCCGCTTTGCTGCCTTGCTGCCTTCCCCCTTCACCCACCCCTCACCGCTGCCAGCGATGATTCAGCAGAAGCATTCGCAATACTGCTGAATAATGGTCGAGGGACGAGTCTAAAATATGGTACAAATCATTGCCATTGTGCAAGGTCGTTTTGGGTATTGTTATACAAAGATCCTATCTGTCACAAAGTGTGTGTGTGCGTGTCTGTGTTCCAGTATCCTGTGTGCGATTTCGAGTCAATTAATTAATGGCTTTTTAGCGTTATTCATTAGCACTAATCGCCTAGGACTAAACTCAAAACTAAGCCGCCTCTAAGCTGCTAAAAAGGGGGCGCGCCCCGGGCCCAAAAGCCAAGCCAGCCAAATCAAAAACCTTTTGGGCCGTAGGCAGCTACTGAGATCCCGGATTAGGTCTTCTAATGGCAACAAATCTTGCGTAAACAAAGGCACAGCGAACTGACTCCTAACACCCCTCGCACACACGCGCTCGTTCCCTCCCTCTCCCTGTCACTCTCTTTCTCTCTCTTCCACTACCTCTCTCTCGCTCATTGATTGCGCTGCCTCTTTGTCTGTTTCTGGTGGTGGCATTTGTCCTTTTTGCAGCCTCAATGGCTGCGCGCGCTCTCCCCTCTCTCTCGCGCTATCTCTTCCTCTTAAACTCTCTCTACCTCTCCAAACTGTATACACACAATCCACAAAAACAGGCCACAGACAGACAGAGAGAGAGAGAGAGAGAGAGAGAGAGAGAGAGAGAAAGAGAGAGCTCAGCGAAACAGGGTGAGCAGCAGCTGGATTTTTTGGCACAGGGGCTGCCATTGCCTTTCGTCCTGCTCAGATCCTGGTGGTTGCTTTTCGCGCGTCGCACTTTGCTTTAAACGGGCAACGATTTGAAATATCACTGTCCGCTGGCGACGGTCTGCTCCAAATACCAATAATTAACTAACCTTGGGAAATTAACGCATCTCCGCCAAATTGAAGTTTGCTAAAATGCATTACATCATCCCTACCCACAAACCGCTGGCTGACCGCAGGCCCGTTGCCATTTAATATGCTAATTGATTTCACGTGAAACGCGTTATTAGCACAATTCGACTCCGGCTGATACCTGAACAATTGCGATTCCCAGCTAGAGTTGGCCGGATGAAAATTGTTGTTGACAGCGTTCGGCGCAAGTTGTCAGCAGCGAATCAAACCCACAAATGCCAAAAGCAGTCAGTAATCTCAAATTTTTAGTACATTTAAATGAATCAGTAATTCTCAAATTCATTCATTTTTGTTAACAGTTATCAATAATTTCTATTTAAGATTCTTGCAATTTTTGATTTAAAAAAATTTTAATTCAAATAAAAAACTAAAAATATATTCCATACCAAAACGAAATTCGATTTAATTTATTTATTAGACGCTAATTATTTTAAAATTTTTTTCTCCAATTTTATTACTTGATTTGACAGTCACATTTTGTTTATTTAAACAAAAAACAAAGTTGTTAGAGTCATAGATAATAATTAATATAACCTACTTTCTAAGACACGGAATTCCCTTAAATTTTCCATTATATTAAATATCTAAGCCTTAAATGATTTGTATATATACGTAACGTATGAACTAAATTGGCTTCTACAAAAATATATTACCTTAGTATTTTCTACCAACAATAAATATTTTGCTTTTGAATTTAAGCTACAAAATAAATAATATAAAAACTACGTTTTTACCTAAAAGTAATTAAAACTTGCAAAAATAAATTGAGGAAAAAATTCAAAGCATTACACACCAAAGCTAAAAATTGCCTGCAATACATCGTAAGTGTTTTTTTTTTTTAATTTTAATCATCATTTGAAAAATAGTTGGATGTATGATTGATTTATAAGCCTTAAATTTTTCGATAAAATTCAATCAATTATTTAAATAGGTTAGTTAATTCGATATTATCAAAAAACGTATTTTCCAAATTTTAATTAAAAATGAAAATTTGTTAAATAAGTTGACCAAAAAATGAATCAATGATTGATTACAATTAAAGGATTCGCATAAACGTAGAAATAGTAATTACATCGTGTATACCATAAATTTCAGCCCACATTCAATGTTATTATTGCATTTTCTTATGATATGATAAGCATAATGAATATAAGCCTAATAAATTTGAAGAGCCATGGAATCGAAGGTGTTAAACGTAAGAAATGTGCTTTGGCAATGCGTAGATAATTGTTATTATTATCTGTGACTCAACAAAAAAAAAACAGAATATTTCTAGATATAGATATATGCATGATCTACACAGAGTATATACGAGCTAAGTAAATAGCCGTGTGATATGGGAATGTGTGCTTCTCATTGTGCAAGTCCCACTTATTTGCGCTGAATGCATCTACAGTAAAGCCCAAAAACGCTCGCAACGGAAGTTCACAAAAGGTAAGTCAGAAAAAATGCGCGCAATGCTCCCCCAACCCCTTGCAAAAAAAGGGGCAATGACTGGCGAATTAAGCGACACACAGCGCAACAGAGAGAAAAAAGGGAGAGAGTGAGAGAGAGAGAGAGAGAGAGAGAGAGAGAGAAAAGACAACTTCACACATAAATCAAAACGGGGAACGGAAAACAATTTATGCAACTGCCGACTGCTGACAGTGTGTATAGAGACTACAGAGATACCCATAGAGAATCGAAGTCTGAACGAATGCACATTTTTAATAGGTTTGCCACACTGTGCTTGGCAGCGAGTTGCGGCCTTTCTGCCACATTTGTTTGGATTGGATCTGAAAGCCAGCGAGCGAAGAGAACTTGAGGCCAAGGTTGTTGCTGTTGTTGTCCTTGTTGTTGTTTCTTTCAATTTTCAGTTTCGGTTTCAGAGCGCGAAATATTTCACTGTTGTTCATGTTCGCGGGAAGTCGAAAAAAATAAAATGGGTGCAGGTAGAAGTTAAAGAGAAATAAAAGAATTTCAAAACGGTTCGGCTCACCTTTAGCTGCGCACAGGAGAGCCGTATTTGTGTTTATTTTCAACCTGCAAGTTGCGGCATTTTGTATCTGTATCTGTGCCCTGTATCCCCGTATCCGTATCTGTATCTGTATATTTGTATCTTGGTATTTGCTGTCTGTATAGCCTTCATACCGGTTGCTCTTGATGATGATGTTGTTGGCGCTGCCGTTGCCCAAGTTCCTGTTTGTTGTTTACAAAATACGCGCCTTCTTTTTTTTATATATTATCTGTAGATTCTTAATGAAAATGAGCCCGCGCAACGGTTAAGCCCGCGCCAAATGTGGAAGAGGGGGCGGGTTGGCAAAAAAAAAAACAAAAAACAAAAACATCCCACGTCTTTGCTCTCAACTAGCTCTCCCGAGCAGCTGCAGCGCAGTTACATGAAATTTGCATGAAATTCAAATAAATATGCCAGTGCAGTCTGCCAGAAATTCAAGCAAAAGTGCATTTAGTTCCCAGTGCGAAGAAGGGGCTACAAATTCAGTGGTTCATTTGCCACTTACCCCCTGACTAGGGATGCGGTTCTCACAGATAGTGTAGAGAAAACTTTCAATTTGATTTCGAATTGTGTATTTGTGGTTATATATACCCTGTAAATGCTGATAAAGGGTCTGATTACCTTAAAAATTAATTTTTTATTTATTCAAATATTTAATTTTTTTTTTTAATAATATCCAGTTTTTTTCTGGTGCCTCTCCCGTTGTATCAAAAAATTAAACATATAGTGATTCATTAGAAAAATTTCTTTGTATTCTTGCTCATTGCTCTTAACGGTTGTTAACATATTCAGTGCACTGGATTTGTTCAAGTATTTATTTATTTGATACAATTTTTTTAAACTTCCGTAGTTTTTTAAATTGTTTGAATAACCCTCTCCTTATCACACTAGCTTTCACTACAAAAAAAAACAATTCAAGAGTATCATGATAGAGTCATAATCTAAAATTCTGTGTATTCATAATCTAAAATTTATCTTTTTGTAAATAAGCGAGTAAATATAGGGCGATAAAAAGATTTTACCACACAACTTTAATAGAATTGTTCAAATAATGTTCAACACATGGAAGAGCTGAAGAGTTAAAAAAATATTCCATATACAAAATACCTTAGATATATAAAAAAAAAACCTTGACTAAATGTAATTTGTAAACGTAATAAATTGTTTTGAAATGAATGCTCTCTGGGGTCTTTCTGTGCATGTGCTTATTATGATCAATTATTTAATTACTTTATAGTCAAGCGAAAAAATCAATAAGTAAAAAGTATTGTTTAAAAACTAAACTAGTTCTTTTGGGTTTGTATTTTTTATTGTGAACATTGAAAACATTACAGAAATGGCCCTCGCATGAGCTAGTCAAATAAAGGCTAAAGGCACATGTTGTACTATATGTTATTTGTATTTTTAATAAGCACAAAGAATTCGGGCCGTATCCATAGGAATTGCATGCATTTGCTGGCCTATATTAATATTTGAATAACCGACAACGATAAAAAATACTCATAACTTTATATGTGAATACACACACGAACACACATCAAATTCAGGTCAACAAACAGAGTTGGTTTTGAAAGCAGGGGACTCATGATGTAGAGGGGGTGGGGGCTACGAATCTTTAACCGGCAACGAGTTGGCATCAAAACCGAATTTGTCATAAAATACTCGTCAACCGAATGATTTCAATAATTAGATGAGCAAACGCATAAAATAACCATAAAAACGATTGGCCCAGTGGCCAAAACTTAATTGTTTAGATGCCGGTTTTTTTATAACTCCCTCTCCATCTCTCTCTCTCTCTCTTTCTATTCTTTTTGCTAGCTAATTTGCATACGGCGAGCGTGATAAAAAAGAGTAGAAAGCTGCACGAAGCAAGTTGGCAGCCTTGTGTGCAAGTCCTTGGCTGCCAGAAATTGGATAATTTTCCACACATTAAGCTGATGGCGTGGAAAGCTGGGAGCAAACAAAAGGCGCCGTTAAGCCAAGTGTCTCGTAATTGGTGTAGATGCACACACACGCACACACACGCACACACACTCTTTCACACTGGACAGACGGAGAGTCGGAGTTGGAGTCCTGGCAGCTGCAGCAAATGCGTCTCTTTAGCCATTGCCCCGAGTCCTGTGACCTTAGTCAAATGTGGGTTTCAGGCGTCGCGCCATATTGTGCACACAACACATACACACACATACACACACATACACACACACATGCAGGCACACCAACATTAAATGCAGCCGTTGCCAGCGCAGGGTTGCAATTTCGGGTTGGGTCATCGTCATCTCTGCAACTCTAGGTCCACGCTAAGCACTTGTGCTGCTGTGTGGGTGGTGAGGGGTGTGGGTGGGTGGGCGGAGGGTTTATTATAGGGTGTTGGCAGCTGCCGCCGTTTGGCCATTGCCACTAATATTTCGGTATACTACTTAACCCATGCATTAAATGGCGGGACAAGTGTTTTATAGCGCAAAAAACTTGGCAGGGGGTTGCTGCTCAAGTGGTTGTTGTTGTTCCCGCTGTTGTTGTTGTGGTTGTTGTTGTTGCTGATGATAGCGCGACAACGCAGCTAAAACTGGCGCAGTGCTTGGTGAGTGGGATTTGGTGGGTGAGTTGGCGCCGTTTCTGCGCAAATGAAAAGTGGTTGAAAGGCGCTGGCGTTGCCTGCTTTGCACATTTCCGGGCACGACACACAAATACACACACACACACACACACACACACACTCGTACCGTGACGACGAGTCAAAATGAGGACAGACTGCACGGAATTGGGAGGCAGGACTACGACTGAGCCCCAATTCTGGCACATGCGTACAAAAACAATTGGTCAGCATCGAAAAGTTGGCTCGCATTTTCTTTATGTTTCATAAGTGTTCTTTTGATTTTTGCTTTAGTTTAGTGTGGAACTCACCTGAAGGGCTCGAATGCGTTTGGGCGCCAGCTGAGCAAAGTTTCGCTGCGGCGCCTTTTTGTCAGGTCGACAACGAAACCCGTCAATACGCTTAACGTTTACACTGTGCACAATACGACGTTGTTTCTATTTTATTGTGGGGGCTTTAAAGCACCAGCCAGCATCCTGGGCAGGCCAGCAGCGGCTGCAGGATATGATTGTAGCGACGGCGACGGCGACGCTGACGCTGACGGTGACAGCGGCGACAATATCGTTGGCAAATGGCCGCGCTCTCGTTTTAAACGAACTGCTGCGCTCGGCGTCAAATTTCAAACTAAAGTCAGTTGGCCCGGCATGGCCGCAGCTAAAACCCAGCGCGAGTGCGACCCTCCCGAGCCAGGGTTACCCTGCTGGAAATTTGTTGCTGGCATGCGGTGTGAAGAGAATTGTTTCTCTGTTGAGGTGAACAACTTTTACGCTCATTTAAGATATCATGAAAAAGCCAGAACATGCATTTTCAGTAAATTGTAAGTGTAAAAATCAGTAATATAACAATAATCAAAGAAAACCCATTCCAAGTGTATTTACAATTGAAATTAAAACACTTGTTTTATATTCTTTAAATCATTTTTAACTTAATTCATTAATATTTTTAAATATTATTCATTACTAGCTTAAAATTAAAATCTAACTAACTGTTTTGAAGCCAATTTATAAAATATAAAAAACAGGCACAACTAAAATGTATTTTTTTTGTGTATTTCGGTAGGTTTTTTTTCATACAAAAATTTCTTGCTGGGCTCACGCGATATTCACAAATAACAACAACAACAACAACAACAGACGCGCAGGCAAACGGTGCTTTTTGCTAAAGTTGATAACAGCCATGTTGCCGTCTTTGTGTGCGTGCAAGTGTGCGTGTATGAGTAACACAACCACCTAGCACCTAGCGTCTGAGAGCGGGCACACAGCGTGTGCGAGTAAGAGAGCGAGAGAGTGAATACACTCAAAGAAAAATATACAACTAAATAAATATAAACGAACCTGTCCGTCAAATAGATTAAATACGTAAAATTGACAACTACCCCAAATTGATTCTTGATATATAAAACCTCAGAAAAGACATTAAACCTTAAACGGAAAATTATCATAATAATATAATATATATGTATATTTTTATTTCATTTACAAAAATTTACAAAATAAATAAAACATAACTTAAACATTGATTCAAATCTCTTAAAAACATATACAACTTGATTGAGATATTAAAAAGGAATAATAATAAAAAAAAATTGGGGAGCAATTTAAAAATATTTTACATTAAATTACAAATATTTAAGAATTCAGTGCTTGACAGTAAATCTATATTTAAAGTTTTAAATTTCGAAATTTTATATTGCATATATTTTTACGCGATTTCATTGCACAGAAAATTCGAAACTTTTCTCACTGTGCGTTCAGAAATTCATTCATTTTCCAGGACATGCCTCTATCTATGTATGTATATGTGTGTGTGCGAGTGTGCGTGCCTGCTTCAGTGTGTGTGCCTGGGAGAGCACCCAGAGCAGCGTTGGTTAAGTGTAGACTTTGTGGATTCTGTTTCCAAATGGAATTGCCCACATACATTTTCGTGTGCGTGCTCTGCAAGGACAACGGGAGCGGGGCCAATTTACGAGGACGCGTATCCTTGAAGCCCGCTCACCAACTGGAGTCAATGAAACTTCTTTGTTGCACGCTCTGCGTCTTTCAAAATGAAATCAAAGTGGGATATTTAAAGCCTCATTAATCAGACTGCTGCTTTCCACAAGTAACTCCCCCCTCCCTCAGCACTGCAACGGTACTAGACGAGGTGTCGAGTGCCCCACAACTCGGGGGCGCTTAGCGAGAGAACGAGAACGTTAATGCGCTCATTTAGTTCAAATTTGTTTCATTGATAATTACATGATGCTCAAACGATAGAGTTATTTTCAGAAACATACATAATACAAAATAATATTAATAATTGGCTTCTAAAAAAGCCCTGTGGAATCTTCTGGGTACTTTTATAAACTAAAGTTTTTCTAACATTTAATAAAATTCAAACTTTTTGATATACAAATTAATTTAAAGCAATTTTAGCTGATTTTGGGTACATTTATTAATTTTTGCAACCTTGAGAATGTTTTATATTCAGCTTAATTTTAGGTAGAACTGGACAGAAACACAAAAAAACAGCACAAGGCGTTTCGAGCAAAAGAAATTTTAATGCATTGTTTAAGAATTTTTTTTAATTTATGACCCATATTTCCTGCAGTTAATATTTATTGGTAATTTTACCTGAAGTATTTCTGCAATGGTCAAATGCCTGCTGAGGACAATTTATACCATTCTTGTTTTTTTTTTTTTTTTTTTTTTTTTTTTAAAAAAAGACGACTTGTTCTTGGATTACAGTAAAAAAAATGCAACGGGCCGATTTCTTTTTTGGAGGTTTGCAGTAAATATTTGCGTTTATTTTGTAGATTAACACAAACATATTGAACAATAACTAGTTCGTTTTCTTCGGTTTATTGTTGCATCGCTTCAGTCGAGGCAATTTGATGATTTGTCGTAATGAACGCTAATTAAACGCATTCGTTTTCTAGTTCACTTGGCAGCCAACAACAGCTAGCAGCACCCATCTATTGGTCAGCGCATCTAATTCTCCTTCTAATTCACGCTGTTTCTATGTATTCGTTCAACTTGAATGTTCTCGTCTGCCGCATGGCCAGGGTAACAAAGTGTGTCAAAATTTTTTGGCGTATCCATGAACAAAACCTTACTCACATGCCCAGCCGAACTGTGGCTGGCTATGTGCCGTAGCTTAGCAAACAGAGACAAAGATACCGATACTGACACACGCACATATTCAAGTATATAGACACAGATAGCGACTTGCATGCCCAGATACAGATACATATAAAGCAACAGAAACAGATAGCGATGTTTCGAGTATGTTTCACACAATTTGGGTATATCCACGATGTGAGCGTAAATGGAAAAGCAAATAAAAGGTGCTAATTTCATGAGGGTTCAATTAGACGTTAGGCTGCTGTACGATTTCTTTTCGGATTTTAGTTATTTGTTTCATCAGTTGCGGGTCTAGTTAAAAGGAAAACACATATACACCTAATATTTCCAGAATTTGTTTCAGCTGCAGAAAATATACTTGCTTTGAGACACACATATTTTTTAAAATCACAAATAATAAAAGAAAAACAAAAATAAAATTTCGCCCGAGCAGGGACTTGAACCCTGGACCCTTGGATTAAAAGTCCAATGCTCTACCGACTGAGCTACCCGGGCACATGGTGAATGTTTGCCTAAACACGTTAACGTCGTTGCTGGGCAAAAAGCGTCCCACAATAAATATATGCTGAAAAGCTTTAAAATTAAATTTGGTAAAAGCTCATTTGCACTGCCAAGCAGAAAGTATTATAATTTCATGACGCAACTTACCCCAAATGTTCATGAAGCACTTTAAATATTAAATTGAATGCTTAGCTATTTTGACGATTTGGCGACTCTATGTATTGAACACCAACTGTTCGCTATATTGTCCATAAGATTTTTGAACCCATTGGCACTGGCTCATACAACGAATTCAGTGATACAGTGAATTAAACTGTGTTAAGGTGAACGGAAAATGTACGAATATTAAATTTGTATGAAACTATGAGGCCACGTGGCTGGTGCATGTAACAACAATTTATAATATAAATGTGTATAA
>SCDS01000529.1:0-69259 GCA_004149465.1 Drosophila nigromelanica
AATTTGACCCCCTCAGAATCACTTTTAAAGTTGTTTTTTATAGTAATTATGACTTCCATAATTGATTAAAAATAAAAATTCGCAATTTAAAATTTTGAAAAAAAATTTTTTTTTAAAATGAATAAGGGGGGAGTACATGATTTTTTCACCAAAAAATTCAAAAAAAATTTATTTCCAATAATGTATATATATTAAATATAGAATTAATCTAGATGACAAAGCATGACCAAAATGCCATCGAACATGAAAATCGGTTCAGATTTGGTAAAGTTATGGGAGTTTAAATATGGGAGTTATGGATCCGAGAATGTCAAAATTCTTGTCAATTTTTGTTTTTTATACATTTATATACATTTTTTATACGCATTAAAATCTCTTCAGTTTCAGCTTAGCTATTGAAACGGGAAAATAATTTAAACCGAGAATTGCTACATAAATCTAATTTGAACGAATAAATAAGCGTGGCGCGTGCTGTGTACCCATAACATGAACAATTTATGCATTTTATAATGCCTAATTGATTTGCGGAACATTAAATGGCTGATGTTGTTGTAATTATTGTTGTTGTTGCTGCTGATAAAGCCGTTAGCAAATTACCGAATTTGTTATGCTGCTCGGGCAGGTGCATCCAAACCGAACGAAGTTTCAACTTTGTTGTTGCTGGTATTGCTCGAGCAGAGTGCAAAGGGGGAGGAGGATGAAGAGGGGGGAAATAATTTGAATTAAACGGTGAGCCTTGGCGACAGCCGCGTGGCCTAAATAAAAAACAGTGCAAAGTACCAACGAAGAAAAAAATATATATACATATATAATAATATATAACAACAACAACAAAAAAAGGCTAAAATCAACGCAAATGTCAATAAATAATATGTTTATAGTTGGTTTTGTTAGTTTTTAGCAAAATTATTCAAATGTCGCAACCTTTTGTGAGTTTTCATGGCCAAGCAAAACAAAGTTTCACTGCGGCAATTAAATGTTTTTGGCCATAAAATTTGCTCAAGAAGTTTTCGTTTTAAAAGCGCGCGCGACAACTTTCTATGAGACTGGATTTATTTACTTAAGTACGAAATTAAAAAACTTTGACACAAATTTAACGCATTTTAGGGCCAGTTCTCAGCTCAGATAAAAAAAGAGAGAGAACGAGGGATATTTGTCTAGGCCACACTTTGGCCTGGCTTGAGAACTTGGTTAGGCTAGGCCAGCTAGCTGCATAATTGGGTTGGCATAATTGCATGGTTAATGCCTGGCATTAACTTTTTTATTATAGTGCAAGCACACAAAACAATGCCAGCCCGAAGAAACAGAGAGAAAGAGAGAGAGAGAGAGAGAGTGGTGGAGAGTGAGGGAGAGCGGGATAGCGAGAGCTAGATAGATCCAGTTATCTGGCTGAAACAACGGTTTTCAGCTCTGTTCTGACATCTCTGTCTGTTCCTGATGCACCCGGCGAAGGTCGCACTTAACTGTCCAGGCATATTCAACACCAAAGGCAGCCCCAGTTCCGCACGCTGTTGCATTTTTATAAATAGGTTTCAAGGTTTCGAATTCTGCTGAACTCTTTGGCCCACCAGTCTTATCGGCATTGTTGTTGTTGTTGTTGTTGTTGCTGCAGCAGCAAGTTGCTGCATCGATTTGTCGACTTTCAATTAATGCCATTCAAAGTGTGCCCCAATCAGCGCTGGGTTTTCTGTTCGATTGCTGTTAATTTTGTATGCGCGCCTGCATTCGGGCCACCATTAACTTGGCTTGAAACCATAAATCTTCCAAGACTTATATTGATTTAACCGAACTATGCCCTAGCTAAGTAATAGTAATAACATCAATAGTTCGAATCTAAATATAGTCCTAAAGATGGCAAATTAAAAACGTTAATAAAATGGAAGCCTAATATAATGCAAAATTCAAGATAAAGTATTTCAGGTAGGTGACTCCCCTAGTGAGGAATGCTGTGCACTAATCTGTTCTCAGCTGCGAACTTGATAGGTTCTGGAATTAAACACAATTCTGACAGTCGCTGGCTGGAAACTTAATAAGTTTACGCTCGGTAATGGATTAAGGGCGCAGGCTGATATAGAATCTGTTGTGAAGAGTCCAAAATGACTTTCTAAATTGTTCTATATGCTAAGTAGGCTAAATTTAAATATCATTTTCGCGGGCAGCAAACATTTTGACAATTGTTCATTGAACCATAATCGAGTTCGTGTCTTAAGTCTTTTATTTATTAATTTTTTTCTTCTTTTGTTATTTTTGGCTTATGTCATGTTTCAATCAACATTCGTTTTCGCACCGTCAAGCCAATTGGCCCTGCTAAGCTTCTATGTAGTGAGTGCTTGTCGCCTTTTTTTTTTGGCTGCTACCCACACGCGTTCGTGTCTTAAGTCTTTCGTTTGGCTAGCTCACTTCACTTGTAATTGCGCGCGTTCTAGCAGATGCTGCTGCTTACTCAATCAAACCTGTAAGCGACCAATTAATTAATCAATGTCAGATCGGCCGAACAGTAGCCCATGGTGCTGGCCTGTCAACGTTGTCCGTCGTCCGTTGTCCGAGTTCCCAGCAAATAAAAACCAAAAAACAAAAAAAACAAAAACCATAGACTGTGCAAAAAAACGTGCTCATCTAATAGATACATGATTTTAATCAGTCAACTGATCCCTGAATGTCAATTTTGGGTGGGTTTGGCCAGGCTGGAGTCGGACTAAGAGAGCCGCACAGATGCCCGCCAATTGATAAGGCCAACCAAGGCGCTTGCGTACGTGCCCCCAGACGCGGGTTTCTCTTAAGCAAACCAATTGTAGAGCTACCTCAGCGTTCTCTCTCTCTCCCTCTCTCTCTTTCACTCGCTCTTCTGCCTTGTCTCTCTCGCCCGCTTACAAGTGCCCTCGGCCAGGTTGGACATTTCTTTGCGTCGTCGTTGCTTTGCATTGCTAATGGAAATGTTATAAAGCAGTCGCGCTGGGCACGGGCACGAATCAGTTCATCTTCAGTCGTTGCCTGGTTAGGTTCTAAAAGGTGCGTTCAGTTTTTAGCTTCCGCTCGCTGGCTTAGTGCGTGTGTGTTGTGTGTTGTGTGCTCCTTGCTTGCAAATATAATTTTAAAGTTTAAGAAGAAAAAAACAATTCACGTTTAATTAAAACTCATCAGGATTGGCATTTATTTTAAGTGTGTGTGTGTGTGTGCTTGTTGTTGTGATAACAGTGCATTTTGTCTCGTTCGCAGTTCAAGGATATAACCCAAGGCTAGCCCGCAGCAGTATCCTAAATTATATACGGAATCTTACGCGCAAAAATGCGACTTTTTATCGTAAGTATTAAAAAACAAAATTTGAAATGAATTTTTACTTATTGAAAGTACAACTAAAAAAAAACTAGTTTAGTTTTTTCACCCCATTTTTTGTGGCGTATGTGACCGCAATTAATCATTTATTAGCGTTGGCTGCTTTTAGCTGCTGTTGCTGCCGTTGAAGTCATTAACTGGCGCAAGTTCGTGCCTTAAGTCTTTCGTATTTAATTTGCTTTTACGTTTCGACTGAAGCTCAACTTTCACTGCGCGAATTGGTTGGTTCTTTTTTCGCCAGGTTCTTTGGCCACATTAGCCAGCTGTGAAATTAGCCTGAATTTCATTTGGCCCATATGCAAATATGACTCTAAAGCCTAAGCTTTATGCAGCTTATCAAAAATCAATTTATTTTTTGAATATTATTTTAATAATTTAGCTATTCGAGAACTTTTGTAGTTATAAGTTTAATAATTGATATGTTTTATACAATTTTTTTTTTCAAAATACGTGTTGGTATTTTGTGCGCTTTTGTGATGAAAAGTGAAAATTGATCAACACGTCTTTCAGGCTTTGGATTATGCACTGCATTATTCATGTTCCTTTTCAATAAATAACACGCCCTTAAAAGTACAAGTGCGTCAGCGTCCGCTCGCCGGCATAACAAATTTAAAGTACAACAAAAAGAATATTTGTTTAAGGAATGAAAAGCCCAAAAAAAAAATTAAATAAATAAATTTGAATTTATGTTATATATGAAGAATATGAAAAATCAATATGCTATAAACGTAGGCTAGGCATGCGCGTAGCCTACACATTTGGGGCCTATGATAAATGACAATAAAATACAGTTCTGGGGAATTAATAAGTGGGGGGACACGCAGAGCTATAAAACTAACCTAACAAGGGATTACTTTGTTGAGAAAGACTAAAAGAATTCAACTCTCTGTTAGAGAGACATAAAACTGGGCATGCAACAAAGCTATAAAAATGTTTCATTTTTAATTGCACAACATAAATCGATAGAGTCTAGAGGGCGTGCCCCACCCCTAATATCATTAATCAAACATAATTAGTAGATTCTGTTTCTGCTGCAGCATGCCCAACTAGCTGGAAACCTAAGAACTCTACGAGATCATTTGCATTTGGAGTGGAAGTGGAAGGGGAAGCATTAACCCAGTTTCCATATGGTAGAAGCACACACCCAGTATAAACAGTCCAATAATATGTATAATAAATAAACGAGAACAAAAGAAAGCAGACGCAAATACATCTTGGCCAATGGGGCTGAATGCAAGCCACAGCTTGCAAATACAAAATCTTCACAGCTGGTCCAAAGCTTGTTTTTTTTTTGTTTTTTTTTTGGTATTTCTTTTTTGGTATCTGAGAATTTGTTGTCGGTTGTTGGGTCAATGACACCCGACTCCAGCTCAGTGACATTGCGGCTTTTGATAGATGGGCGAGTCGCGGCGGCTGTTTAGCGGGTGACAGGCTAACGGTCCAACTGGCGGCCAACTCCGGCCGATATTGTTGCGTCAATATTGATTTTGCGAAAGAACCGAGCAAATATTTGCCAAACGTGGTGCTGATTTTGGGCTGTTAACATCAAGATTGCTGAAGTGAAAAGCTTGAAACAATATGGTCAAATGGGCTTGGCTCTCACTTTTCAGCTGAAGCTTAGCAGAGAGTTTCAAAGAAATGATGTGCTTGACCGCATTCTTAGACCTTGACAACGGGCACGCGTGCGTGTTACGACACAGGCACACACAATATAAGAGAATAAGAGAAAAACAAGAGTTTTCTAATTGTCTAAAAGAGGCTGAATTCCTTAGCAAAAAAAAAGTAGAATAGAATAGAATGTTTTATATATTCGCAAAATAAATATAAGATTTAATAATAAATTCTCATCTTATGGAACTAGAACATTTAATTGAGAATAATAAAAACTAATTTAAAGTAGGAAAACTCTTGTAATAAACATAACTTCATCTAATATAAATAGAAAGTAATTAAAACAAAAACTCTTGTAATTGTATACTTTCGACCACTTTTCCCTATATATAATATATAGGCATTAGGATCAAATTATAAAGAAGAAATGTGTAGTTAAAAGGATTTATACTTCTTTTACAAATATTTGAAAAATATTCGAGAACAAAAATTCTTGTAATAAATAATTTTTACATAATTCAAGTATTTTCTTCTTACCAAGATTTCATTCTTACTCAAATTTAAGGAATAAAGAGGCAAAAAATTCCATTCCACTCGTTCCTGACTTTCGAATGAGGTTTCTTCCTAAGTATAGCTTATACCCCTTTGGATCATATTTAACTTTATTTTATTGTTTTTCTCTTGCAGCTGTCAACGCTTCTGCTGGCCTCTTTGGCAGCTGGCCAAAATATCGAGTAAGTAGCCTGCATTCTTTGAGAAAGTTTTAATAACCACTGCCTTGCCCCGCCTTGCCTTGCCACGCCTTGTCTTGCCTTGCCTTGAATTGTGACTGTGTCAGTAGAAGTTGAAGCACGTGACTAAAAAACTAAAGAAAACAGAAAATACAAATTGTAACTAAGCCTCTCATCTGCATTTGTAGCCACTTCTAATCCCCCAATCGCATTAGTTTACTAATAATTACCAATGCCAAGAGACCAACAAACAAACCAAACTCTCGTTTGCAGAATACAAAAGCAAAGACTGGTCAAATTTCCGGATGAGTTTGATCCGAATGTGGCGCCGCCAACGTCCGACAAAGCGGACGAGGCCAAGCGCATTCTCGAGCAGATTGCCAAGGTGAACGAGGCCTTTGGCTATGTAAAGAAGAAGCCGGATCAGCCCAAGCTGCTGCCGATACTCGACTCCAGTCAGTATCTGTTCCCCAAGCCCGCCCAACAGCCCTTCCACACGCAGCAGCATCATTTCGCGGGCAGCAATGGCCAAACCCTGCTGGAGCCCTCCATACGCGCCGTCAAGCTGACAAGGCATGCCTTGGATGAGCAGCAGCAGCAGCAACAGTTGTATTTCAAGCCCAATCAGGTGCAGCTGCCGCGTCCGAGCTCAGCCGAGGAGGCGAAGCAGCTGCCCGCCCACTTTGTCATACCCGTGCATCTGTACAAGCTGAACAAGGAGCAGTATTTGCGGGAACATGCGCCGCAGGAGTATCGTGTCAAGGGCTACAAGATCGTTGGCGATGTGGACAGCTTCTATGGCAAGGCGAAGGGCATGCTGCACGAGAAGGCCAGGAAGCAGGGCAAGACAACGCCCAAATACCATTTGTTCTTTCTGCCCAGGGAGCTGGCCTTGAACGATGATGGCACGCCCAAGCGCGGCACAACCACAACCACAGCCACAACCAGTGCAACCAGTGCAACCACCAAAACGCCCACATCCGTCAAAGAATCTCGTTTCGAATCGCGTGAGAAGCTCACAAATAAGCCACAAACGCAGCCACAACGCATTCCCGCGGTCATCGCTCCAACGGATGGCAACGGCAATCGCAAGCGGATTAGCGCTGGCAGCACCTCCAAGCCGCTGCGCGCCAGCAGCAAGGATGCGGAGCAGTCTGTTGTCAGTTCGGCCAGCCTCAAGGTGACCTCGGCGCCCAGCCACAGCAGCGCCGATCAGCTGTCCACATTGCCGCCAGCGGGTGGACTGCTGCCCAATCGCAATCGCTTGAGTGTCTTCCGCGTGCCCAGCGTCAATCTGGCCGAGATGCAGAATCAAACCTCGACCGCGATCAAGAACGCCTTTCAGAACATCTTCAAAATGCCGTTCCGGACGCCCGTCGCCTTGCCGGGCACAACGGCCGGGCAATCAGCTGTGCTGCAGAGCGGACCACTGCAAGCACCGCATATAAACACGGACTCGCTGCAGGATAGCCAGGACGATTACAAGTGGGACGATGAGCGGGAAGGCGGCGGCGATGGCAGCGACAACGATACGCTCGAGCAGCTGGAGAACAACGCCGCCGAACAGGACACGAGTGCCGCTGCCGAGAAGCATCTGTTCGCGCACAAGTCGCACCATCTGATGAACACCATCGGAACGGTGGCCACCGCCCATCAGGGCACGCAGAAGCAGGCGCTGCGCGAGGGCGGCATCATCATTCAGCGCCTGAAGGTGCGCAAGGGCGGCATTGCGATTGCGGGGCCCGGAGGCGTGGCCACGGCGGGCAGCGGCGGAACAGCGATTGTCGGGCCCGGCGGCTATGCGCTGACACATCCGCGCAGCTTGACTATAGCCGGACCCGGTGCCAAGGTCATATCCATACCGGCCGATGTGGACTTAAAGGATGCACTGCAGCGCACAGACGTGGAGGCAAGGAGTTTTCCGCGCGAGGGCAAAGTGGTGGCCACCGGGCCCACTGTCTACTATGCACCGCCCACGGGCAACTCCTCACCGGATGATGATGAGGAGGAGCAGGAATTTGAAGCTTGAGTTGCTCAGCTCGCGAATTTGGGGCACATCTTTTGAATCGAAATCGCTCGATAACGAGATATCGATTCGCAGGGCTGCACTTAGCCGCAAATGTTCGATTTTAAACCTAATGACTGTTAGTATTTTTGTATAGCGCCTAAGTATTGGTAATAAATGTTTGTATTTGTAATTTGTGCCTTGCTTTCATCTGTATTCACCTGTATAATCGAGTTTGCATGTTAACACAACACAACAAAAGGCTTTGCATGCACTAACCTGTATCATATGCTTTAAGACTAAACCAAATTTGAGCTGTATATATGTATATATTACGATACTAACTGCTATCCTCAACTCTCTTACTCTTCCTATGGACACTCCCTTTCCTCCACACAACTATCCTAACCACCATATCTAACCAAGTGCGAACACGTACTGGCAGACCACAAGCTTCGAGACTTGGCCGCTGCGCAATCATCTGCAGCCATTTGTGAACTATGTGGCGCCCTCTGCCGCACAGCCTGCAAAGCTAGTTGCTCAAGCAGCTACGGACGGCAAAGTCTTGACACCCTATGGCGCTTATCAAGCCACACAATCGCAACCGGAGAAACTTACAGCAGCCGCCAACGAAATTGCAAATGTCAAATCAACTGCAACAGTTGCACCAGCTGCACAATCGGCACAACAGGAACTGGGCGTTCTAACACCCTATGGCGCCTTGCAATCCACCACACATGGCAATCTGTTGCTGCTAAATTCACCATACTACGCCGCCTACAGTCTGCCACTGGCTTATGTGGCGCCATCTGTTGGAGCAGTCACAGCTACGCCCAGTACAGCAAACAGCACAGCGAAGCCCGCAACAGCTGATGAGGTGGACGTTGACAGTGAAACAGACTCAATAGAAACATTGCAAAAGCTCCAAGCGAAGACACAAACCAATGGCGATCTTAAAAGCGATCAACGTCTGCGCGCCGCTGTTAGCCGCATCAATTCAGATTATGTGATCGAAGAGATAGTGTCCGTGCCCGGCAAACATGTGCTCTCCACCGCCACCCGTTCCAGCCAGCAACTCCAGCAGCAGCAGATAGCGCCCGCCAAGCTGCGCAAGGGCAGCGGCAAACTGCGCGCACCACCCGTCAAAGTGGAGGCCACGGGACGCACCAGCAGCAGCTCGAACAACTTTCCACAGATACCCTTTGGCACCTACTTTCTGCCGTACAGCCCCCTGCAAGCCAAGGCCATACAGGGACGCAAACAGGCGGCGCTGATACTGGAACCACATTCTAAGGCGGTGGTTGGCAACGGCGGCACGGCCATCTCCACGCCCATCTCTAGGGCGCTGCTCAAGAAGGGTGTGCCCACGAACGTGTACTTCAATCCCGAATCGGTGGCCATTGCGGGCGTGGGCGGCAAAGCGCATGCAGCGGCCGATCTGGAGCTCGACTTGCTCAACTGAAGCGTCTGCTGGAGAGACGCCTCCAGCTAAGTAGTTGTAGTTGTAGTTGTGTAGAGCTCAAAGTGTTCCTATGTTAAGAGCCGAGGCGCCAACTGTGTCATCCCTAGCTGTAAATAAAGTCGTAGTAAACTATCCGGCTGTCTCGCTTTCCAATCCTCTGTAGAAATTGTTCGCTCCTATTTGTTGCTATCCCATGCTTTGTCTATATTCACGCACCACGCACAGCCCCACAAAATGTACAGGCAACCGCCGCTCTCCATGCATAGCACTATAACACAGCACTCTATAAACCCTAGACACAGATCGGCAGCGGGATCAGCAGGTCCGCTGATCTTCGAGGAGCAACTGCCCTACTATGGCGGCCACAACGGCCGGCTGCTGTTGCTGCGTCCGCAGCAGGATGGCAGCGTACGCAGCAGCATCGTGCAGCAGCCGCAGTTGCGTGGTGTGCCACGGGACGCGGACGACACCATAACCATATCGGCAGCCAGCATCTCAGCTGTGGCGGATGACAGTGGCATTGGCAGCAGCAGCAGCAGCAGCACCAGCCCGATCTCGGCCAGCGGCAGCAATTTCAATCGCATTCAACAGGCCGCAGCTCGTCTGGTGGCCATTCAGGAGCTGGCCAAGCGCAAGGGCGCCTTCAGCGAGGAGGACAACAAGATCTACGCGAACAGTCTGCTGGAGCTGGGCCAGGCGGCCACAGCCTTGGCGCTGCTCCAGCAGAACGGCCAGATCAAGGACTTCAGTGTGCTGCTGCAGCCGGAACTGTTCGGTTCGCCGCAGAATCAGCCCTCGAACCTGGGCCTGGAAGCCAACAATCCATCGGATCAGAAGATCGACGACCACAAGCTGGACGAGGTCACCGAGCAGCAACTATCACCCGACGATATTCTGCCACCCACCAACGATGATCCCTACGAGGATGTCCACGACAGCGTGTCCGTGATGGCGCCCAAAAAGGATGCAGCCGTGGCCGAAGCCAAGCCCGTGGGTGAGTATGTCTTCTAAAGGACAACTGAGCATGTTCTCTTAAATATACTCGTTCTTGAAGTAAAACAGAGTATATTGCTTTCGTTCAATAGCTCTCTATGAACCCAATAATAATCGCCACTATTGAAGCTAGAGACTTGCAATTTGGAATATATACTCGTGTATAGCCGCGTCAGATGCAGTGGCAAGATTTTTTGGTTACGCCCACTAGGGGCGTGGCAATTCGATTTAATCTATATATCTCACTCCGCTTTAACATTAGATACATATACTTTTGCAGACAGATTACTCGTGACAAAAGTTGTGTGTAGGCGTGGCACATTGTTAAAAAAAAATATAATATATATATATATATATATATATATTTTTTGGGCCGAGTAACCCGAATAAATCCAAAAATTTCTAAATATCTCATTATCGAGCAGAAATTACAAAAATATATTATAGAAATAAAAAAAAAACAATAATTAAGACAGTTTACAGCTCTTATTATACTGTGAACGAGTATTGCGCGGTCAGTTACACCCGACTGCAACGTTCTTACCTGTTTTGCTATTGTCTTTTGCTGCTTTAGGTCTGTCCATAGCCGGCGAGGGCGGCGTGGCCTCCTCGAAGCCCAACGCGGTCGCGCTCTCCGGACGCAATGGCCTGGCGGTGGCTTCGCCCAAGGCCACGGCGATAGCTGGCGTGACGCCCGAGGAAGCGGCCGCATTTAGCATAACGCTGCCGTCACGCAACCAGCTCGTTATCAAGACGCCGAACGCAGCTGGCGACGATTACGACTACAGCGATCCCGCGCTGGCTGTGTCCAGTTTTCCGCGCGTACGCGAGACGCCGCAACGCGTCGGAGCCGGCGGCAGTGATGCCCTCATCGAGAAATGGCGTACGGCCATTGCCGAGGAGTATGCGGCCAGGTCCAAGCAGGCGCTGTTCAAGTCCCAGCCGCAAATTGTCATCCGGTCGGCGCCCAAGCGACGCCTCCACTACGAGTAGATGTCGAGGAAGTCGCGAGCATCCGCTGGACAAAACATGCAATTTTCTATGTACATCAAATGGCCAATAAAAAAAAATTTGCGTATCAAATTTAATTGAATGTGTCCACGCGGCCATTGAACTTGGCGGTGTTTATTTCCGATTTTGTGTAGCCTGCCAGCAGGCGCTGCAGCAGCAGCAGCAGCAGCAGCAGCAGCAAAGGGGCAGCAGCAGCAGCGGATAGATGCATATCTAATAGCTGCAGCCTGTGATTATATTTTAGAACGAAATAAATTGTGTACAAAAAGAAAAGGAAAACAGGGAGAAAAAGCAAAAGGCAGAAGGAGTTGATATAAGATATAAGTACGCAAGCATGTGCAAATCTTGATTAATCTTTTCCGCCAGCAGGCGGTGCAGCCGACATAAAAATAAATCTGGCCCCATGGGCCCCCGCAGAGGGTGTGCGGCGGTGCCGGCGGACGGTTAAACGGCGATGCACAATGTATTCAATTTGCACCTGAACCAGTTTACGAGTCTCCCAGTTTCTAGCCAATGGCCAAAGTCGGGCCAAGCGCATTTGGATTGGTTGCCAGCGAGTCGCAGCTAGCTGGCTGTCAATGCGCATCGCCTGACTTCTATTACAATGCAGGTTTAACAAACTCAGCCAACAACAGAACTTGACCAAGACCAACTGCAGCAGCAAGTCCAAGGTGAAGACCAAAGACGAACAGACCCACAGACAGAGCCGCAACATACAACATACAACAGCAACAACAACAACAACAACATCTACGTTGACCATCTGCCGCAGCAACAAACTGGCAGTTGATAGTTGGTAGCTGCAAACCAGAACCCCTTTTGACCAGCCCAGTTGCCACTTGTGGTACAAATGTACCAAAATAACCACAGTGGTCGCTCGATAAATAACATTAAGAAATTCTAATTATTTTTTTTTTTTTTTTTATGAAAACAAATATGCTTTATTTAAAATCTGCCCTCTAGTAGGCAATAATTAAATTTTTGGACAGAACGTTCACAGTTATTTTTACATGGGGGAGGGGGGGGGGGGAAGGGGGGGGGGGGGGGTGGTTAATCATCTTCCCTCAGCGGATTCTAATTATTGACAGTGTTAATCGTCCTAAAGTTAAATTCCTTTTTGTATCATTTTAACAATAACAATCATATAGTTTAATTTATTTATTTTACTTTAAGCAAATTTATAATAAATATTGAAAATACATCTACATGTGTAGATACTTTTTGAGTGTTACTTCTACACTGGCAAGCTAATTCTAATTAATGAACATTTTTTTTATCGAGCGTCCACTGTAGCTTTCCAATTTAATGGCACACTGATTCTCTTTGTTACAAAATGGTACATTGATTGCGTCTAAGTGTTTATATATATTATATATATTTATATACTTATATTTATTTTGGCTTTTGCTTTAAATACAATTAGTTATTATTATTCAAAAAAAAATGGGTATTTTGAATGCCCATAAATATAAATCTGCGAGTACCTACTTTCAAAACAATGAAATGTAAGCTTGTAAATGAATGAATTTATAAATTATGTCAATTTAATTTTTTTAATTTAAAGAATTTTTGTATATTCATTTTTTTGCATTTTATATAATTTATGTTTTACATAAAAAACAACCTCTATATAAAATTGGTACATTTCCAATCAAAAATGCGACGACTTTTTTTTATAATATCTGGTACAATTTAATGCTTCGCATCTGCAAGTGCAAAACGAGTACGAATAGTGAGTATGAGTGTGAATGTGAGTGTGAATGTGAGTGTGAGTGTGAGTATGTGTTGCATGAGTGCTTGTTATTGTTGTTGTTGTCGCTTTTGCTTAGCCAACTTTGGTCATTTGCCGCCTGCTTTGCGTTTGCTCCTTTTGGCTATCTGACTGTGCTCCACCCCTTCCACCCCCCACCCCCTCCCCATCCCCCTCTCTCTCAGACCGTTCTACTCCTGCGGGAAGCTGCAACATTTTCAGCGTTGTTCTTGGTCTTGTTTTTCAGCTTGTGCTTGTTCTTCTTCTACTGGTTCTGGCTCTTTGTTCTTGCGCTAGGTCAGTTTGGCACGGCCACATTATAAAAGGCCCATCGCAGCCAGCATTGGCCACCAGTTTCCTTGAAGTGGTCGCCGTGTCAAGACTGAAGACTGAAGACAGAAGACTGAAGACTGCAGCTGTGGCCGTAGACCGCTTAACTCACTTAACCACTCAACCACTTCAGAATAGTACAACAAACAGTTTTTGTGCCAAGTTCAAGCATCTCTCTTGTGATCATTTGTCGTCTAAGTAATTTTATTGTGCCGGATCTAAGCAATTTTTGAAAGTCCCCCGCCAGGAACCAAGAAGCAATCCACAGAGCTGAACGACAAGCAGCTGCCAACAAGGTAAGTTCTCCAACTTTTTGTTGTGGGTTTTATATGTCAAAGTTTGCGGCCTAAGCCAACATTTCATTGTGCGTTTAGAAAGTTATGGCCACGAATTTAGCACAGTAGGCGTAGTTCGGTGTAGGAAAATGAAACTCAAATCTAAGCTAGTTGTTAAACTCTTTTACGGGGCCATTCATGTCGGGCATCAAGCTAAAGAAACGACTTGCTAAGCAAGATGATAAAATCTCTGTAGATAACTAGAGATATCTCTGCAGTTAATTAGAAATGTGTAAGATTTCTTTACCTACTGCAAAAATAATAAACTAAGCTTTTTGGCTTTCAAAATATGTTTTACGACTAATGCAAGAGAGGCAAATTTATAAAACAAACCAAATAATTTCATTGGAATTTTTACTTACAACTTGTAAAAAATTTGAATTGCAAGTTTTTCTTTGCAAACAATTAATAATCAAAAAAATAGTTATTTTATAAAATATAAGTTTCTATATGCATATAATTTGAACACAACAAATCTTTAAAAATCTTTAATCTTTAATCGAACGAATGCCAAAAAAAAAACATTTATCAATGCACAAACACGCCTAAAATTTGTTTCATATTGTTTCATATATTCATAAATAAAATATTTGAAATTACTCTGTACAGGCTATCAACAACTTTAAAAGAAAACCAATTATTAAACATCACTGACAATTTATAGACTGATTAAAATATAAGCTTTTTATATGTTTAGTTATTTGAAAATATGTATCTGGAGCACAAGTTGTTCTAGTTTTCCTGCAAACTTTGCGATTATCATGTTTTGGTAGTAAATACAGCTTAAATATATGTGATAACAATTTATATATTAAAAGTTAAACAAATATTTTTCCAAATAGATAGAAATTGTATATAATTAAAATTAAACATTTTGCGTAAAAAGATATAGATAAAGAGATACTTTTATTATATTAGTAGAATAATTACAGTTCTTTTATTCATTATATATGAATAATTAGCTTGTAAAAATCCTATTTAGGATATTCTGTTAAGTCTGCAAATACTTCTGCAACACACTCTAAAGATACTATTATATATTCTATATTCTACATTGTATATTATCAGTCAGTTCCTTAAAAGTCGAATTACTTTGTCCAGCGTATGGCTTTTTATTTATGTTTATTTGCCATTTAAGTCTGAATAACCCATTCTATGAATGCCTTCTAGGGACTGCAATTCACTCATGTCTGAGCACTGATTAAATCAGAAAAGTAGTTTTTTTTTAGTGCAATTAATAGTTTTAATATCTTCCTCTTTTTCGCAATCACGCCATGAATTTTATCCACGGCTAGCGAAGAAAATAGTTAGCAGAAAACACGCCTAAAGCATTCCAGCGTTTAATGCAAGGCTAGGCAAGCAATAAGACGCGGATGCCCTCAGATATGATCAGAAAACCAGTTATTAGCCTCGCGCACACAGCAAAGTGCAATCAAAAAACAAAAAAAAAAAAAAAAAGAGCTTGGCCAAGAACTTGGCCTGGCAATTGCAGTCGCATTGCTGCCAAGTCGGTACTTTATATGTACACCAGAAGTGGCTGCTTCAGAGGTTTTTCCAAGAGCCAATCAAACTGCAAACCGGTTAATAGTTCGCATCCTGCGCCACACACACACACACACACACGCACACAATTATAATGTTAAATTTAGAATGGACTTTGGTTGGCCAACTATAAATAGCTGCGGCCAGCACTGGCCATACCAGTTTGGAGCAGGAGCATAGACAAGTCAGCTAAAACATTTTGCTTTTCTCTCCCTCCCCCCCCCCCCCCCCCCCCCCCCCCTCCCCCCCCCCTTTCCCAAATTTCTTTTTTCCAGCATATTGTCATCGTGACGCCGCAGGCGCAGGTGCGCCTGGAGCCGACGCTGCGCTATGTCCATGGCCTGTCGCCACTGGCGCGCGTCTCCGGGCCGCATCACGAGGAGACTCTAGTGTATGTGCCCGCCGGCGCAGCCGCCTCTGTGGTGTCCACGGTGGGCGATGCCGCATCCACTGGCCGTGCCAGCAGCCGCTATCCCGCACAGGAGGCCAAGCAGGCCGAGGGCTTCCCCCAGTTCATCAGCCAGGTGCAGCAGCAGGTGCAACAGAACGTCGAGACGGCCACCGGACAGTTTGGTGAGGCAGCTGCGGCCGCTGCTTCGGCCAGCGCTGGCTTCTTCCCCGGCTTCTTCCCCTCCGCCGATGGCAGCAACAAGAACGAAGAGCAGCTCAAGCTGAAGACCGAGAAGATCGAACTGATTGAAACGCCAGCGAACACACAACCGCTGCTGACCGCTACCGAGGCGCGTCATTTCTACAGCCTGCCCCAGGTGTACCATACGCCCGTGGTCGATGTGGTGCATGCCCCCGTCTACTCGTGGCCCATTTCGGCCATACGCGCACGCAGCATTCAAACTGAGGATGCCCCGATCCAGCCAACCCTGCAGCAGGCAACCGAGGAGAAGGCGGCGCCCGAGCTGCCAGCGGCGCAGCCACTGCTGAAGGAGCAGAAGCTGCCGGAGCAGCAGCTGTCGGAACAGCCATTGGAGCAGCTGGCACAGACCATCATTCCGGCAGCTACAATTGAGACTGGTGAATTGAAGGCCGAATTCGCTGGACGCCAGCTGGAGGAGAGCAATGCCATCAAGCCGGAACAGCCGATTGCCGAAATTGCCAAGGAGACGCTGAAGGAGGCCATCAAGGAGGCCATTCAGGAAACCAGAAAGGAGGCCATCCTGGAATCCACCAAGGAGGCAGCCAAGGAAGCCATTCAGGAGGCCCGCAAGGAAGCCATTCAGGAAGCCATCCAGGAGGCCAAAAATGAAGCCATCCAGGAGGCCAAAAAGGAAGCCATCCAAGAGGCCAAAAAGGAAGCCAGCCAGGAGGCCAGAAAGGAAATCAGTCAGGAGCCCACTCCCGAGGCCAGGAAGGAGGCCAGCAACGAGCCCATCCCGGAACCCCTTCAGCTGGCCAGCAGCCTCGAGCCCCTCAAGGAGGCCATCAAGGAACCCATCAAGGAGCTCATCAAGGAGGCCATCCAGCCGGAGAGTAAGTAGCCCAACTTTTTTTAATATATATATTTACTGTTATCCTCTTCTCTCCCTAGTCAAACTGCAGAAAGAAGAAGAGCCGCTGCTGAAGGCCGCACCGATTCCCATTGCCGCTGCCATTTTGGAGCAACAGGCGCAGCCGCAGCCGCAGGCACAAACTGAGGCTGAGGCTCAACCCGCCATTGAGCTGGCGCCAGAGGCTTAAAAAGCCGCAGCCACACACACACACACATGAACACACACACGCACACCATATGACATCCGAACACACACACATACATATTCTATGGGGAACTTTGGTACTCTACAACTCGATCTGTTCCGTGCCTTGGCTCTGGCCAGGCCGTGGGTAAATACATTTAGTTACTAACAACGTCACAGAGACACAGCGTGCAAACATTTTCCAGTTTCCGACATTAATTAACAGCATAAAAGGCGACAAGAAAATAATACAAAAAAAAAAAAAAAACAAACGAAATAAATATAAAAATAAAAGCAAACGCAAACAAAACAAACATCTACGTTCATTCATAGCAAACATCGTCGAGAACACGTTCATTTTCATCATCATCATTCATTATATTCATAACCATAACAATTGAAAAAGTAAAACAGAACAATAAAAAAAGTGAATGTAAAATGTAAAAAAAAGCAGAAAAGCAGAATTTTTAGTTTTATTGCGGGTATAAAAAAAACAAAAGACTTAGGCAACGAACTTGCATTTGCACTTGAAGAGCTAAGGAAAAAGAAATGGGTGTTTAACATTGTGCAAGGTAAAATAAAACGTATTTGTAAAAAAAGTTTCTTTATTTAGCGTGAGTTTTCTTTTCGAGTATCGAAAGAATGGATCGCATATCTCCAAGGAAATATTTTTTCTAAAAATTAAAAAATCACAAAAATCACAAAAAAATTTGATATATCATTAAACCACAATTGAAAAGCCACTGCCTTGGCATTGCTGTTCAAAGCGATCTAAATATAAATTTTCAAATTGAATGAATAACCAAAATAATAATGTAGTTGAATGCCACCAGAAATTATTGATTGCGTATATTGTTTAACTTTTGGAAAAATTTCCAGAATTTATTAAAGCAAAACCCGTTGCTGCACAACAATGTGTTAATCAGATTGACCTCAAATAAATATATACATATATATGTATATATGAATGTACCAATTACAATTATGCAATTCGCCAACCCCGTTTATGGCGTCCTAAATACTCCACCCGGCAGCATAAAAATATTGCACATATTACCTAGAGTTAAACATAGACACGACGATGCATACTAAATACCCGTGGAGACGTGCCCAGCCATAAACTGGCCAAAATGTGCGGGCGCCTCGCACGTTACAGTTACAATGGCCGTAGAGCGTGTCTTTTATTTTATAGTAAATAAATATCGATATAAATATTGATATGAAATATCAATAAAATTGTTTAATAAACTAATAAATCAGTCACTCATCCTCGCCCACTGTTATCCAGGTAGTTCCCTGTTGCACAGTTGGAATTGTGATCGGTTCTTTAGCTCGCGGTGTGGTCACCAAAATCGTTGGCGCCTCTGTGGTTAGCTCATCTTTGCGTACGGGTCGACTGGTGTCCGTATAGCGATAGATGGAGAAGAACGTTTGTATCCGTTGGATTATATTCTCCAGCACGGGCGGAAACTTCTGCTCGACACCATCGCCATAGATCTTGATGTTGAGCCTGGTCTGCTGCTCGCCTGGCTGCAGTTTCAATGCCTGCAATACGCTGCGCAACAGCAGCAGATTCTGCAGATTGCCGCCACTCTGATTGGGCGCATGTTGCAAGATCAATGTGCCATTTGGCTTCAGCTCCAGATAGCCAATTTCCTGTCCATCAAGGGGTAAAACAGCGGCCGGCGAAGGCAACGGCAACAGCAACAACAACAACGGCAGCAGCAGCAGCAGCATCAGCGGCGAGTTCAGCTGCATCTTTAAGTGAATTCTGTTTTTTTTTTTCTTTGAAAACTGGGCGGCTGGCAGCTCCGACTTGGCAGTCGCTTGGTATTGCACTGGTTTTGGCTTCGCATTGTCTCTCGCACTTATTTCAACTGCTGCGTTTGTTTATTTCTGTCTTTTACCTTTTTTAGCCCTGTGTGTAATTGAGTGCTGTTTGCTTTGGAGTCATGCGTGTGCGTGTGTGTGTGTGTGTGTGTGTTTACCTGACGGGCACCGGGCCAACATTTTAGCCGCGTTGGCTCTTTGCGCTCGCCCAGCTCACGGCGCTCGTTGCTCGTTGCGCTTGGAAATTTGCCCGCTGTTTGAGTTAGTTATTTGCATTGAAGTCCCGAGTTGTTTGTTAAAATTGTGTTATACATTTGGCCGATACAATAGAAATACAAATACGTCAATTGTCATTTGCGTATACGTAATATTGTGCTACACTTGAAGACAGTGAAAGTGGCGGATGAGTTTTGTTCTAAATATTTACCAGCCAACGCAGCTCATCGTTTATCATAAAGTATTCAATAAGACGGCATTATTATAATAAAATATGTATTTAAATATCAAGTGGCAAAAACCGGCTTTGAAAAATTAGGTCTGCGTTTTTATTTAGATTTTGCATCATCATTTACAGAATCTTAAAAAAATATATAAGAAATGATTCAATGAAATTCGGCATAAAAATGCGACTCTAAAACTAAATTTTGTTTATGCGCATTATTTGGTTTACCCAACGTAAATTCCAGAAATTGCCAAAAGCAAAAGTATTTTTATATATTTAAAAAAAACAACTAAATAACATAAATAAAGTGTAGCCGTCTGGCAGCCCTAAATGTTATGTTGTTGCCAATAAAAATAATAAGTCTATGAACCTGTTGGTGAATCATTAAGTTTTTAGAACCTCTTTTTAGCCATTCTTTTCTTTAACTAATGAAATTCAGCAAACGGAACTGAAAAGCCAAAAAGACGCCATTGACGTCTGTCAAATATGATAAAAACAAAAATAGAGAGCTAAAAATACGAATTTCATATTATTAATGGTTCACAAGGTGCATTGAAAAATATCTCGCATTTGTTTAGAATTAGCTGCGCCTGGGCTTGTTGATGATGTGGCAATACAAATTTGTTTTAACGGTCAACTTCAAGTACTTGTAACAATTTTCGAAGCGTGCAGCTTATTTAATTATTTAAATAGCAATATCATCGATGTAATTGAGAAACTGCGCAGTTAACTGGACAGTCAAAAGCTAAGCCCTTTCACGATCTACAAATCCCAAAAAAAAATAAAATGAAAAAAAATTCAAATAAATGTAATTTTTACAATGTGCTACAAATAACTTAGGCAACGAACTTGCGGAATTACACCCAAGTAATTCTCAGAGCCTGAAGTGCCCACTTGAACTGACATTTGATAGCGCACATCGAGATACGATTACCCAGCAATACCATCTAATTATGCATATTATATTAGAGACATCAAGTGCCTGCCGCATGTCTAAACAGTAAAACTTCCGCCGAGCGGCTTCTCTACAGGAAACCCGAACCCAAAGCCAACGCCAAAGCTAAAGCTGTACATTTTGCATTAATTAGAAGTAAAAATTGATGGAAGTGTTCAAAAAGTGTTTAATAAAAAATAAATCATTGCCCATTGGCAACAAAATGTTCTCAAAATGCACGACCACGTGCTACCCAATTCCCATAAAAACTGATCAAAATCGTATCATATGCTAAATATAAATTATATTTCATATTTTTAAAAATAACTAAACCAGTTTATTTTCTTGTTGTCAACTGAATCAGATTAAGGCCTACATTTAATATAAAGTCTATGCAACATAGCTTTATGAATTTGAGAATTGGTATAGGCAGACAATCTATAAGGTTGTATGGGTTATTAAAATTTTACTCAACTTTAAAAACTTATCATTAGCGAGATTGAATTATGTATTTGTATGCTGGGATTCACTTTGTACACCTAGAGAAAACACAGAGAGCGACACTTGTGGGGTAAAAAATGAGAAAAAATTAAAATAATTAAATTAAAATAAAAGATCTTACAAATACTACTGCGACATTAAAATTTAAATTTGAAGAACATTTTGTTCTGGAACATTCTTTAATATAATATTTGAAACATTCATGATGAACAACAACACTGGCACTTGCTACCTTGTGTAACTGTTTTTACAGGGTATTGGAAAGATCTATGATATAACTGACAGGCGAGAAGCTCACCCAAAATGCCACTTAAACTGCGACAGACACTTGCGGGTGCCTGTAAGCCACAGAATATTCTATAAAATACAATAGCAACAACAAGCAAACATAATAACAAAATGGTAAAATAAATATTATTTAATAACTAATTGAGCATTGGAGTGCTCACATACATACAATTAATGATGCGAGCATCTTCTGCGCGTGAGAATTGTGAGGTTTGAGCGACGTTCATCATGAACTTTAAATTTGTTGTTGCTGTTGTTGTTGTTGTTGTTGTTCCTATTGTTGTTGGGTTGCTGCTGCTGCTGCTGCTGCTGAGTAAGAAACCGGACAGCAGCACAGCACATCTTCATTCAACGCTCAGCTGCTAATTTTATGCAAAAAGAAAAAAACACACACAAAACACACTCAAAACAGAAAACAAAATGCGAAGCAGAGTTAGTATAAAAGCATTGCCTTAAGTTATTTAGTTATTAGTAGATCGCCAGCAGCAGCAGAACAGTGTTCATTCTACGATATAACTGTATACTATATACCTCTATACGTGTGATAATCAAGTTTTATAAAAATGAAGTGTTTCATTTTAGCCGCATTTTTGCTGGTTAGTAGACAAAAAAAAAAATTTTAAAAAAAATGTGTTGTTTTTGTGTTTTTGCATATGAATTGGGTACAATTTATGACAACCTGGATAACGATAAGACAATCTATTGATCTATACAATTAGAAATCCGGGTTGTAAAAATGTCAAATGTGACGGGTCAGTGTAAATATTTGCTATGCCAAGTATATATATACATATACATATATATATATATATAGCCTATGCATTTGCAAATTTGTTACATGTATCGAGGAAGTCACCCAAATGACATCATCTCTCACTCTATGATCATCATCATCATTGTCAAGATTAGCGTTGATTAAAAGCTGTGAAGCGTGGCACAAATTAAAGTCCATAACTTGTCCAAAAAATTTAACACACGCACCTGTTGTTTTTTTCTACTCTCACAGGTGAGCTGCGCCAGCGCCGAGAACATATTTAAGATCAACATTACGCCGGAGGAGGCGCAACAGTATTTGAACAGCGCCCAGCTGCGTGGCGTCAACGAGATCGAGTATGCGCCCAAGACTGGCGAGAATCCGCTGCGATCATCCCGAGGAGTATGTGGAGGAGCACTACGATGCGCATCAGTACCATGGCCAGGATGGTCTGGGCCAGTACGTGTACGGCTACAAGGACTGGAATCAGGGCAAGAACGAGAAACGCGATGAGGCGGGCACCGTCACCGGCTCCTACAAGTATGTGCAGCCGCATGGTCGTGATTTCATTGCCAACTATTATGCGGACCGAAGCGGTTTCCATGTGGAGGACAATCGTCCCGCCCATCTGAAACTGCCGGCCACCAAGACGCCCGCCGTGCTGAAGGCCGAGGAGGAGCACTTCAAGCTGTGGGGCGAACTCGCCGCCGCTGCTGGCCACAATCCCGATCCCTATGCAGCGGAGTACCAGCAGGAGGGCGCCTACCAGCCCAGCGAGGCCGAGACCAGGGAGTACGTGCACGAGGAGAAGCCATATGTGCCCGGACCCGAAGAGACGGGCGAGCCAAAGGGCTTCTTCTATGCCTTCGACTACAATGTGCCGCTGCTGCGCAACAAGGCGGAGCGCGAGGAGCTGGAACGCCTGCGTGCCGTCAACAACAAGGACGAATAGAGAGTCCTTGACGCAATCGAACTTAGTCTACGTACATAGAAAATAGCGTAAATCTAAATATTTATTCGATATGAAATAAAAATAAAAAAACAGCAGCTATTACATTTCTCAAATACGATCTTTTTATTGTTACATATATATATAAAATGTGGTTTGGGTTTTGTTGTTGTTGTTGTTGTATTTTAATCCCACCCACGTGTATAATTTTATATGTTGTTAATCTTAACACTTTAGTTGTTGTTGTTACTCTTGTATGTTTTGCGTTTTTCTTTTGCTTTACATTTACATTTAAACGCAGTTTTTTTTTCATATTTTATTTTTTAATTTAATTTTTTTTGCTGCTTTTCAAGTAAAATTATTGCTTTCGCTTTGCTCTTCAGTTGCAAGACTTGAACTTAAATTAAGTTTTTTAATTTTTAATTATAATGTGATGGGAATTTTTGTTTTTTTTATTGTTCTTAATTTTTCTTTTTTTTTTGCTTTTGTTGTTGTTGTCGTGCACCTTTTTTATACTTATTAACACGAGCATTTTTACGCATTTACAACCAGTTAAAACTAACATTTATGTTAATTAAATAATTAACTTATTCAATAATGATTTAGGTGTGTATTAATTTCATTTCAACTCACATTTGAACATAATCGTAATTAAATTTAATATGATTTTTAAAAAAATTTACTTTTGATTTTATATATATCTTTAGCTTTTGTTTATCATCTTTCTCTCGTTTGCAATGCCATTTTTTTTTATGGCACTCGAGGGCGGCGAGGGGCGTTTTAAGGAAACACATATGTACTTTAACCGAGTTTGTGTGGATTTTTTGTTGCATGCTTTTGGGCGCCACCTTAAATATTAAAAACCATGCATTTACCCTTGCAGGAAGCTCAGATATTTAAAATAACAATTTGGAAAGGTATGGAATTCAACAAGATACAGTTTGTACTCACTATATGTGTAGGCAGTTTATAAGTTCAGGTTCAGTCACAACTGAGCCCAATGGAAATTGGTTGACATAATTTAAATATTTTGTATAAATATTGCATTCTGTTTATGGCAAGTTTGCAAGGGTATTTAATCTTCGGCATGCCAAAGTTGTTTATTACGTTTTTTTTTGTAAATTACTTCGACACAAACAAATTAGATTTTATTCAGTATACATGTTGTGTATTAAAAATGTTTTGAAAATAGTTTTCGATGTTAAAAGCAAAAATTAGATTTTCAAATGAATCACAATTGAATTTCGTTTAAATGAAAAGCAAACATCATAAATGCACACATATGTATTATGTATGTTATCTATATATGGCAGCTTTGTTCAGTCCAATATTGAGTTTTGCACTTGTTGCAGTTGCATATCATGTAAGTTCTATATGTTGTCTGAATGGTTTTCTTTTTCAAATCTAATTTATGGTATATATTCGTAAATGGTTGTGTTTTGAAGTTGACATTTCGCTCGGGAACTGGGTGCGACGTATAATTAAAAGAAAACCCATTAAATAAACAATACGATAACAGAAACAAACAAATATGTATAAGAAAAACTCTGGAGAATTACTGTAAAATTCTGGTTTATAATCAGAAAGCACAATTTGAATTTAAGTGCACAGCATAGGAGCTCTTTTTATCATATAATATATATATAATGATGCTAAGTACGTTTTCAGGTCATTGTAATTGAATTACTCAAGTAATTTGGAACTGTTCTTTAATTACCAAAGTAATTTGTATGGTAATTGTAATGGAACTTAGAAGATTTAAAGGCAAAACGGACTTGCAACAAAAATTTAAAAAAAAAACTAAAAATGGTTAAAAAGCATAGAAATATAAAAAGAAAATATAGCGTCTCAGAGATATACCAATTAGTATAGTTTTACCAAGGTACAAAAGGTACTTTATAGAGCCTGTGTGTTGTCCACTCGAGTCGCCCTTCGTTCAACTTCAAAAACGTGGAGATCATTTTGAGCCTGGTACAGGAAAAATTCGTAATACTTTTCTTCGGCGATGAGGGAAGTTTTCTTGACGTATTGTATGTATGTATGTATGTATGTGTATTGCTGACTAAGTGAAGTGTATGTAGAGCTAGTCTTAGTAGTATATAGATGATGAGTGAGTGCAGTTTCCAGTGCAGAGTTCTATGTATTCTGATTTATGCTGATGATAATTTGGCGCATGAGTTTCCTTACGATTGCCATTGTTAGATGACCTAATTTAAGATTTACTTTTTGCTTACGTTGTTTTTTCATCGTCTACTTCATCTTTTTCTTCATTTTGTTTTAATTTGTCTCTCTCTCTTTTGGTTTGTATATAAGGCAAACTGTATGCGAAACATACAAATATTGAACTATATAAATACTTCATTTTTCACGTTACGTATGCCGGGGAAGAATTCTGGAGAAACTATTGACGCCACGATATATATATATACATATATATGTATATATATACTCGTATTTGTATATGTATGTTTGTAAGTATGAATGGAGCATGGCACAACGTTTTTTCTTATTTCTTTTTTCTTCAAGATATTCGCATTGAGAGTCTGTCGATTTGCTTTCAAAAATTGACTGATACAAACTGTGTATATTGTATACATATGAACTTGTATATATATAAACGTATTTGGTATATATATATATGTATATATATATGTAAATCCTGTATATGCTAAACGTCCACGACTCTAAATACGCTTAGGTGTTAGTGAAGTGCTAGTTTGGGTAGTTTTTCTCTCTACTCGTTACTTTTAACGCTCGGTACTCGAAAACTTTTTTTGCTCTCGCTACTCGCTACACGCTACTCGTTACTCGTTACTTACCAGAGTCGCCGCCGTTATCATTGCTATCATTTATACTGAACTACTTGGCCGCCGCGGCCGCAGCTGATGTTGCACTGGGCGCCACTTTCAGCTTGATAAACATGTTGTTGTCGTTGTTGCTGCTGTTCAAGTCGAGCTTTTGCACCTCGCACTCGAGATTGTTGATGCAGTTCTTCTCGTACTGGCTGGTGCCATTGTCAGAGCTGATGGCCGTTTTGTCACTGGGCGTTTGTTCGCTGGGCGCCACCTTCTTCTCCTTGCTCTTCTTCAGCGCGTTGAGCAGCGTCTTCTCTTTGCTTTTGCTCTCCTTGTGATTGCTGTCCTTGTCCTTGTGCTTGTTGTTCTTGAAACGCGGGAAAATGCAACCGTTGGGCAGAAAGCCGCCGAGCTTCTCCTTTTTGGCCGGCGCAGCAGCCGGCGTGGGCGTTGCTGTGGCTGCCGGAGGCGTGGCTGCCGACTGAGCAACAGCTGCAGCAGCGGCTGGCGTCAACGCAGTTGTCGTATTTGTGGGCGTACTGTTGCCATTGCCACCTGTGGAAGCCACCGATTTGCCCTCTGGCTCTTGTGTTGTGTTTTGCTCTGGCGTCGATAAATGCTCCAAGGCAGGCGATGACGGCGAGCCGCTGGTGCCATTGATAGTGGCACCTGCATCCGTTTGATCGGCACAAGCATCGCCAGGCGCTGACTCTTGTTGATCCGGCTGCTGCTCCTCCAGCTGCTGCTCGCTGGCCACCTTGTTGTCCAGCTGCTGAGCAAAGACGGCCAGTGTTATGCCATTGCCATGTTCCGTTGACATTAGATCGGCATTGTACGCCGGCGGCAAGCCGATCTCCGCCGTATTCGACTGTGCTGAGCTGCCGGCACGCGCCGCATCCGGCGATTTGGGAAACATTTGTTGTGTGGTGATATTTTGATAATGTTGCTGTTGGCGCTGCTGCAGCATTTGCTCCTCGCGCTCACGGTCCCGCTGCGCCTGCACGGCATTCCAGACGTCCTTTAGCTCGCCCGAAATGTCGCGATCCTTGAGTATGACGGCGTTTCTGTGGCGAAACAAAGTTATTTGCTTGCTGCCTGCAGTTTAGGTAAAGTTTCATACGCACCTGACTAGTTTCACGCCGGGATTCATAGCCTCCACAAAGTCGCACATTAGCTCAACCATGGCGCGCCGTTCCTCCGGATCCTTGCTATGACGTCCAGAGTCCTTGAGCACCTCAGGATTGGCCATAACGGCAAACACAATGGGTGGACTGCGCGGACTGCCAGGCGGCACCTATCGCAAGAATAACAAACAAAAGCCAATTGAAATGGGTTAACCCGGCTTTTAAGACTTTACTTACGCGCATGCCTCCATACAATGGTATCGGATCACTGGGCTCCTGTGGTATAACAATACGCGTCCAGCTCAGCACATTGATGAAGAGCTCCTCGCCGGTCTCCGTGGTGGTGGTGCGTATGCACATATGCGGCTGCGGCGGATTCTTAAAGTGGCGATAGGCCCGCGAATGCCGATAGCTGTGTGGCGGCGGCGATGATTGCATCAGTGTCAGACCGAGGCCCAATTCGCCCTGTTGCTCTAGCTGCTCCTGCTGCTGCTGTTGTTGTTGCTGTTGCTGTTGATGTTGCTGCATGGGTTGCTCCACATTAATGCTGTAGTTGTTGCTTGATGGCATAGTCTCATTGGTTTCGTCTAGGTCCACGCCATACGGATTGGCTTCAGCATCATTGGCAGTGCTGTTGTTGCTGTTGCTTGTGTGTTCGTTTGGGTGATGTTGTTGTTGTTGTTGCGGTTGTTGCTCCTGTGCGGAACTTTCAGCTTCAAGCTCCGCTGCCGACATTTTCGTTTTATATTGGTGCTTTTGTTGTTTTTAGCTGTTTGTTAGCTTTTGGCAGTCTTTTGTTTCGCCCTCCTCCTCTGCGGCTGCTGCTTCTGTTCGTTAACTTTTTCACCCGCTGCTCTGACAATTCTCGTGCTCTTCTCTTTGTTGCCGACGTTCGCTTGATTTTCGGCTCTCTGCCGTCTGTGTTGGTCCTGTTTGTCAGCTTAACTTTTGACCTTTTGCCGTTTTAATTATGTGTGCATATTATTTGTCGCCTGCTTTGACATTTATATACACACATACATGCATATATTGTCCTCAAATACAAGTCTTATCGTGCACGCACTCACACACACACACAAACACACGCAAACACCCTTCAGTGCGCACCCCGCACAAGCACACGTACAAGTGGGAGGAGCTGGTCGCTGTCGTCGTTGTCTGCGGATAGAGTGGGGGGCAACGTAGAATGAAAGGAAAACATGAACATGAAAAGAAGTTCAAAGCAAACGCAAGTGTTTGCTGTTGCATTCAACAATGTTGCACTTACACATTTCACGCGTTTTCATTAATAATAATGGTTTTCCAGTTTCAATTGCACAATACACATACAAAAACACAATGTACACATCCACATACACAAACAAAAAAAACTGCGTTTCTGCTTCACATAATTTTTCCTCAACGACTGATGCTGCTGCTGCCTACTGACTGCACTTACAAAACAATGCACCGACAGAGGGCCGCGCGCTGCGCTGATTTTTATATTTAGCTTTTTAGCAGCTTTTCATTGCGGCACACACAGAAAACAGCCGAATTTTCCGACGACTTCCCAACATAAACAAAAAACTAATGTAAGTGTGTGTTCAGTGTGACCAGGCAGGCAAATCTGTCTTCGTTCGGTGTTGCCATATGGCAAAAAACAATACGACCATTCGCTGTCAGCCAGTGTGTACACATGACCGGCTAACATTACAATGTGTACATGTGCTGCTCGTATTCTGCATTCTCCGCCGGCGTGAATTTTTTTTGCAACCGATACGCGGAATTAAGAAATAAGAAACGAATACCGCAATTGATTGAAAACCAAACGAACTGATTGAACAAACAATAATAAGTGCGCGAGTGCTAAAATCTAATACAGCATATCCATATTGGAATTAGGCGCCGAAATTGTCGATTTTTTCACTGCCATTGCGGCGTTGTGTGTATAACAAGATGGCGTCCTCACAAGTCTCAAACAAATCGGGCTCCGGTTGGCCGCGGCGCGGCAGCCAAGGCCAGGCCGATGCCACCATCAGCAACAATGGCACGCAAAAATACGCGCCCAATCAAGCATTGACCATAAACCGCACAATCAATCTGTGAGTAGAGTATTTTGTGCTGTTTACAGGGCATTTGAATATATTGTATACATTTCCACCCCCACCAGCTACCCACTCACCAACTACACATTCGGCACCAAAGAGCCGCTCTTTGAGAAGGATCCATCGGTGCCGTCACGTTTCCAGCGTATGCGCGAAGAGTTCGATCGCATCGGCATGCGTCGCTCCGTTGAGGGTGTACTGTTAGTGCATGAACACGGACTGCCTCATGTGCTGCTGCTGCAGCTGGGCACCACGTTCTTCAAGCTGCCGGGTGGTGAGCTGAATGCGGGCGAAGATGAAGTAGAAGGTCTCAAACGTTTACTCTCCGAGGTGAGTCATGAAACCCTTAACAAAACTATAGATCTTAATGTGTGTGTATTTTTTTACAGACGCTAGGCCGTCAGGATGGCGTTAAACAGGATTGGATTGTTGAGGACACCATTGGCAATTGGTGGCGCCCAAATTTCGAGCCACCACAATACCCATACATTCCACCACACATAACCAAACCCAAGGAGCATAAGCGTCTCTTTCTGGTGCAATTACATGAAAAGGGTAAATATCCAATGCGCTAGTGAGAAGTGTTATCCAAAGCGTAGGTATTGGTGATGGCCAAAAGAAAAAAAATGAATACCATAAAAAAAGTACATTTACAAATCAACTTTTATACACATATAACCTTGTTAAGTAATTGCCAAACCGATACGCTAACAAACCTCATGTCATATCTTTTCAATGCTGTTTAGATACGGACAGGAACGCCAGTTACGATGTACCCTGAGCTGTTCCAATAGCGCCGTGTTGTGTTGTGTAATCTCACGCATCTGGCATCTGCCCAACCCAAGCATAGAGCTCTTCCTCAACGCTCTACTCTCAAGAGTGCAAACTGAACAAACAGAAATGAAAAGAATCAGAGAGAAAAAAACACAGACAGATCGCATAATGGCCCCGAGGCGCATATATTTTACCTTACTTAGTCGATTCTAGTTCAAACTTTTTTGTACAAAAAAAATTTACTTCAAATTGTATTTTGTTGCTCTCAGAGTTGTTGGCATATTTTGTTTTGCGCAAATCCGAATCGAAATTCTTTGATTGTTCTTGTTGTTGTATTAATTTTGTAAATATGTCGACATTTCTGTGAACCCGAGAGCGCAATCCTACACACAATACTCTACTATTTTTTTTTTTGTTCTTGTTGTTTTTGCTATATATTGAGCCTTTATTAACCGGGCAGGCAGTCAAGTAATTTGTGAAGTGCATTGTAAAAGTTGCTGGTTGTCGTCTGTGAATGCGCACAAATCTCGCGTGTTGTGCTGATTTGCGTGCATGGCAAATGCAACTGGAATAGGCAGGCAGTCAGTCGCTCCTTAAATAATTTAAGCACTCCTTTATGTAACAACAATTATAACGCTGTGTTTAGTAGTGCCCTAGACATCATCCATTTGTGCAACACTCGCGCTCACACGTACCATGTATAATGAATGTTGCTCTTAATGGTTAACAAAAATTATTGTTCATATCACAATTAGTAGACTTTGTTTGATGCGCAAAATCCAAGAGACTACATTGAAAGTCTATCTAAATTGATAATTTTGCGCATCATGAAACGAAACCTAGTTATATAGTTTAACGAAGTATCAACAAACTGTGAATGTAAAACAAAACAAAAAAAAAAAAAAAAGAAAAAAAAAATTTATATATATCTTATGTATTTAGGGAAGGGTTTTTTTTTTTTTTGCTCTCTGCTACATACATAAATTCTGTCTCTATCGTTTTCTGTAATCTAGCACTTTTTGCTGTGCCCAAAAATTATAAGCTTGTTGCTGCGCCACTATTCGAGCTGTACGATAATTCGCAAGGCTATGGACCCATTATATCATCGCTGCCGCAAGCGTTGTGCAGGTGAGAATCAATAAGTTGAATTAGTCGAAATCTTTAACTAATTTTGTAATCTTTCAGATTCAACTTTATCTATATGTAAGGCAAAGACGCAGATACAACGTCGCTGCTCCCCACTAACCCCCCATTAGATAAGCTGCATCACCAACGATAGCTCTACTTTATAATTTACAGCACCTCAGCTGGGCGTGCCGCCTGTAGATGATTTCCATTTCATTTGTGTATGTGTGTGTGTGTAACGTACATATTTGTATTACAGATTAAATGGAAAAGCCCAAGCGGCTTGTGCTTGGCATATAAATAGAGTTGAAAGTTATCTTTATTTTGTATTTGACTATTGCTGCAATGCTTAATTAATTATTACAGAGTACAATAGATATTAGTATATGTTAAATATTTGGGCCACTTATAGCATATATTCGCTATAGATCTGCTCGTAGTAATCGCGTTTGCTGCAATGGAAGATACGCACAATTGGAGATTACCGGGATTATTTATAAAAATTTGCATATTGCTTGACTGCTGTTAACTAAATTGAACTACAGACTGTTAATGTTGCTGTTACCGACTAACGTTTAACTGCGCTGTTAAGTGCGTGGGTGTAACGAATGAACTAAGTAACAACAAAAACAATACAAAGCGTACAACAGAAGTGAACTAAAGCAAACAGGAACCGTTGTGTCTGTCTCTAGGGTCTGTTAATAAGTATATCTTAAATGCTAATTTTCTTATTAATTGTTATGCATATTTTGTATATTTCGGACACGTACAAAAATTGTAAACACGCGTTAGCAAATATCGCTAAATTTCGGCTATATACTTTATGAATTTACCACAACTTATTGTGGAAGAATTTAAGGTCGTTGTAGCCCTGATCGGTAAGGCCGCCTGTTGACGACACAGGGGACATGGCATCTGTGTGGTCATGGCCGGCCGAAGTGATCTCATGGCCCAGCGGACGGTTGATTTTCACCACGCCAAAGTCCTCGCGCTCGTGCTGATTAAACTCCATCTTGTCGCTGGGCATAACGGCCATGCCCACGCCAGATGAGCGATTCTTCATGCCGGTGTGCTGCTTGCTCAGATGGAAAGCCGCCGGCTTGCGATTCTCACCGATAATGCTCTCCACCACCTCGGGCGAACGCACAGTAGGTGGCGTTGGTGTATAACGTTTCGGTGGCGGCGATGGTGAAGTGATCGCCTGCTCGGGTTCCGGTTCTGGCTCTGGTTCGTGCTCCGGTTCGTGCTCTAAATCATATTGTTCAGTAGCATGCATTTGCTGCAATTGTGCGGTAATGTCACCTAAGTCGCTGCCGCTGTTGAAAAAGTTAACAGAGGCTGTTAAATAACATACTACGCAAAATACATAACGAACAACATTAATTTACTTTCTTATTGTTGGTTTTATTGCACGACAAATGAAAATAAATTAGACCAAAAAGTAATGCAATGTTGTGTTAAATAAAAAAGTTATACAAAAAACGTAATCACAATTATCAGGTATTTTGTGGTGTAACGGTTCCGATCGATCTGATCCGTGCCGTGAGTGTGCGTGTGTGTGTGTGTGTGTGTGTGTAGGTGAGTGGCTTAGTGATGGTTGAGTGGGTGGTGTGCGGCGAGGGCAGCCTCCTCTCTTCTTCTCTTGTACATTAAGTAAATTCACTTTAACATTAACTATGATTATGCAAAATTATAAATAATCTATAAAAATAAACAAAGCTTTGTACAATTGTTTAGTTGATGTTTTGATTGTTTTTCTTTGCTGTTTTCAATGTATTGCAGCCGTGTGATTATTTAATTCTGAAAGACAACAAAAAAAGAAATGAAACCGAAATGAAAACGATAAACCAAATGAAAACAAGTGATATTGCTCTAGTCGGAACCACCCGACCAGGATTTATCCCTGAACCCAGCATTTAACACATACACACAAACACACGGCACCTAATGAGTATTAAATGAACAAAATAAAAAAAAAATTTATTAATAGTTATAAACGAAAAAGGAAAAAACAAATATAAATTTCGCGCCGGAGTCAAACCGCCGGACTCCTTAACTCCGCCTGGACAACTCTTAACGGCTTAAAAACTTAACTAAACTATTGCCTAAACAAAAGGAAAGAAAAATGCTATACAAATTTATGTATTTGCTTGAGCTACTATGGAAATTTAATTCTTGATTTCCTTCTAAGCTAAATGCTCGTTATAACATTTTCAGGACTTACAAACCAATTCGCAAGTCTGTTGAATGAAATTTGGTGGCTCTGGCTATTATAGTACATATAGGACATATGCTTAAAAACCCGGATAAAAAAACGATAAATATCGATCATAATAAAACGGAAAGGTTTATCGATCTTCTGAAACAAACTTCATCTGCGTATGATATATACAAACTGCAAGAGTCCAAGATCTTTTCTAGCTTTTGTAGTCTCTGAAATTGACGCGTAAATACAGATAGACAGACGGACAAGACTAAATCAACTCAGCTAGTGATACAATCACCTGTTACATACATTTGCACAAAACCAATATACACTCTTTACTCATTTTCAATTTTCAATGGATTCAGGACATAAAAATGTACTCGACAAAGTGTTAGTAAGAAAAGGGCGAAAATAGGGTGTGTCCATTACCTGTTAAACTCTGCGCTGCGTCCACCGGTATTGCCAGTATTGCCGGAATTGGCGCCAGCATGAATTATCTGCACGCGGGGTTGGATAAAGATGAGAGTGAAAATATTATAGGAAAATTACTATGGCAAGCCGCTTAAATATCTAGATTATATTTATAAATATACATAAACTATATTTAGGATAAGGGGTACCCAAGACTATTAAAGTATATGAGAGCAACTATTATTCTTTAGAAAATAGAAGCAAAAACAAATTCTATTTAACTCAGCAGGCACCAAATGATTTACTTTATTAATTGCCAGAATGTCGCTTAAGTAAACTAAAAACATTTAAATACAGGAAACAAACTCGTTTTTTTCTGTGTGGTTCTAGTGAAAATCCCTGCCCTGCCCTGCCAACGCCTCGAATCTAGCACAAGTGTCAAGCGAAGTTTTATTTAACCCCCACATGGATCGCCCTTAAAACAGTCCCTTGGCACGCGGCCAAAGAAACCCCCAAATAGCGGGGTTGGTTTACCCTCTGACAGGGGTTGACCCACTGCGAGTGGCACAAATTCCAACCCGCAGCGAAAGTTGCGACTAAAGATGGGTGCTTGGCGAATTTTTCTAACACGACACGAACACGAAACAATACTTAATAACACGCACGATGAAAAATATTACAAACACGATACGGCACGCACGAGTTTTTAATAACACATACATAAAAACAATTTTAGTGATTTACGGTTCTTAATTTTGTTTTTGTAAAACATTTAAAATAAGATTTGAATTAGGCGTTTAGTTTTTAAAACTAGCACGACCATTTTGTAGTTAAATTTGATAAACACCACGTTTCGACAAATCTTGTAAAGCAAGAAATTTTATTTCTATAAGCATAATTTTGAGATCTTTGCTTTATAATTTTCTTTGGCGTTTACCTTCAGAATAAAATACTAAAAATTATTTCACAATTTCACTTCACCAATTTATCTATAATATTTTAGCTAGATTCAGTATTAGGTTTTTCAAATTTTATTAAGATATGCACGAAATTCAGGTTCGAACTAGTTGGCTCGAACGTGTGAACGTGGTTCTTTTTACAAAATAAAACTATTTCGAACAATACTGTCAGAAAAATAAAATACCCTTTTATTTACAATGTAATTTCGAATCAGAGCATGGAAGTTGCGCTGGTCTATTAAATATAATTGTTCATCTTGCTTTTTGGTTCGACTTGGGCAGTTCTATCGGAAAAGTTGAACCGAGAATTTTGTAATTGTTTATTATTTTTGTTTTTTTTTTGTGTTGATTTTTGTGCTAGCTATTGCAACTTATTTGTTTTGTTTTGTTTCGGTGTTTGACGGCAAATTTCGACGTATTTTGTATATTGAAGAGATAACCAAGCAGAGCACCTCCTTAACACCGTGTGGGGTACGCCCCTTTAGGGCGTAGGCGGGACACACACGCAAACGCATAGACCTCATGTACAGTTACTGAAATTTGCTCGTGGAATTTCACATGCCAAAGTTACACATATTTTTTTGTTACACTTTTGTTTTTAGGTTTTTTTGATTTCTTGGGATTTTGTTGGAAAGGATGTGGCCAGCTCTACATGGGCAGACCAGCATCGCCGTGCCCCAGCTCGGGTGTGCGCACCAAATAAATTGTCGTCTGGCAGTTGGGGCAAGTGGTGCACATTTCAGCAGCCGGCGGCACGCCTCCAGCTGCCTGCTGTGGGTTAAGGTTGGCATTAGGATATTCACTTGCAAACTGGCAGCAACATTTTGTGGCTTATTTACGTAGTCCTGTTGCTGCTGCTGCTGCTGCTGTTGTTGGTATTTGCGCGGCGACATCTGCGCAGGCGGTTGCTGCTGTTGCTGTTGCTGCTGCTGCAGCTGTTGCTGTTGCTGCAACTGGGCCTGCGCTTGTGCATCCTGCTGAGCCATTTTCTGCTGCTCATAGGCGCTCTGTAGCTGCTGCTGCTGCTGCTGCGGTTGTTGTTGCTGGTGGTGCACATGGGCGCGTCCGGTGTGATATGGCTCGTGGCGCGTCGGTTGTCCAGCAGCCGGCGGCTGCACGTATTGCGGTGCATGCTGCTGTGGCGTCTTCACAACGGTGGCTGGTGCCTGCTGTTGCTGCTGCTGCTGCAGCTGCTGCTGCTGTTGCTGTTGTGCTGGCGGCTGCGACTGCTGCTGTATTGGTGCCTGCGCTGCGGCCATATTTGCTGCCACCGACGGCTGCATCGACTGCTGCGGCATCTGAGCTGCCTGCTGCGGTGGCATCTGCTGCTGCTGCTGATGTGGCTGCTGTGGCTGTTGCTGCTGCTGCTGCTGTTGTGGTTGGTACTGCATATGCATCTGGGTTGCCTCCTGCCCGGAGGCGACACGTATGGGCGCGACAGCAGCAGCTGCCTGCTGATTGCTGGCCACGCCCGTGTTGCCATCTAGGCCCGAGTGGCGGAAGCGCGAGGGACGCGCAAATGCGTTGGAGGCCAAAAAGGAATCATCGACATCCTGCAGGCCCGAGCGGCGCTGAAACGGATCCTGGCGATAGTTGATGCGGCTCAAAGCATCCAAAGGACTCTTGCGCGACTAACGGAGAGTAGGTTGGCATCACACTATATATATATAATATATGTATATACATATATATGTATATATAGCTTACATTATCCATATTCTGCTTGGACTGGCTGGGCGTTAGGCTGACCTCGCTGCCGTATTTGCGAGCATCGTTGGGATTGCCTCGATGACGTGACTGTAAATCAAAACAAAACTACACACACAGACACAAAACACACACAACACACGCACACACACACAGTACAGCACAGTTGCTGTTTTTTAACTTACGGCGACGCTCGTCTTGGACGCACCTTGGCGTGCAGCTGCCACATTACCACGTTTTGGATCCATAATTTTATTGCTCTTTTCACTCTTTATTCTTACTATTTGAAAACCGCACGTAAACTTTGGCACAAAAAAAAAAGCCCGACGAAATTAAACGCGAGGTTTTTCTATTTGTATTTTTTTCGATTTTTTGTTTTAGATTATAAAAGTACACAAAGCGAAACAATTTGTGTTTTGTTCGGAAATAAAACGAGAATTCGTTGCGAGTCGTGTGAATAACAAATATTAACTAAAAATATTTACAAGACCCCAATGTATCCAAGAAAAATAATATAAAGCTTAACTCAAGGCAAACTTCGATCTACAGTTTTTCAAAGGAAATTTTACTTAGCTTCTCAAAAAAATAAAGAAAATATTTTTGATAAAACATACAATAATACTAAAAGACACATTTTGGTCACAGTGCTCAATGGTGCTCAAACTGCGCTCAGGCTCAGCAATTGCATTCAAACTGTGAACTAGTTGTGCTTGAATCTGAACCTGAACCTGAACTTGGAACGTGAAGGTGGAAACTATTTAACAGTTATGTTTGAGTACCTCGGCCATGCTGCATGTGGGACGCGGTGCCCCATACCGTCCGTTTGGTGAGATCTGTGTCTGATGCAGCAGCGCTGACTGGTGCTGCTGCTGTGTCTGCTGATGCAGCTGCTGATGCAGGCCGCTGCCGCGGCGACCGTCGCGATATTGGTTAACGTCCTCACCCAAATAAGCGGCACCGAAGAGTAGTGTGTTAGGACTTGATTGGTTGATTGTTTGATTGATTGATTGATTGATGTATTTATTGTTGTTGTTGATTATCGTTAGTAGGCGCAACATGTGGATTGAAAATAGTTAACATTATAATTCATAATTCATTAAACAAGCACATTATTCCAATTATAATTAGTTACTCCAATTATAATTAGTTACTTTGATACGTTTCTTGCTCAACTTTCATAGCTTGAAATTATATTTTTAGCTCAATATTAACTGAACACGAACGTTAAATTAAGTTCGGCATGCCAAACATTTAATACCCTTACACGCATTACTATTGGATGTGCAATATATTTCAAACATACTGTGGTGTTATAAATTATCGGATATATTTATTTGATGGAGCATAAAGAAGTGAGTGAATTAAAAGTGAATCAAAAAAGCTCCTTGTTAGAACTGAGTTTTCGACTGATTCTTTCCTTGGGAGCTATATGATATAGTATTCTGATGTTAAGATTTTATTCATATCAATAAAATATCTCGTTATTTGTCAAATTGCTTAAAATATCTAAAAGACGAAATAGTTGTTATATAAACACGATTGTTCAAAAGGGAGCTTTTTATCTAGTGATAATAATAATATTGAAACTTATAATTAAAGGGTTTGATTAAAATATTATGAAAATTTAAGCAGTTATTTATAACCGATGATTCATTACATATGGGGGGGGGGGGGGGGTTTGTTAAAAAATTTGGGGTTAAACTTTTTTTGTTGGTGGATATGATATAGAAGTCTGATATTAATACTATTTTGCCTATAAGTTAGAAACATAGTGAGGCTCAAAATTGCAGAGTTTAGTTAGGACATCTTGAAAAACAAAAAAGTTTTATATACAAAACTCAATTTCCGACAAATGGTTTCTATGGAAGCTATATGATATAGTGTGCCTATAAGTTCAAGTTTTATTAAGATAGCTTTAGAACCTAGAAAATTAGACAAACATTCGGACTTAGCTCTTCATCCTGGTGTTTCTAGTGTTACACATTGTAAGACAATTTTATAATACCCTCTACAATTGTTATAAAAGTTGAGCAATACGTATCAGATAGATAAAGATATATAGAGATATACACAGATGAAAGCAAATACATATAAAGTGAAAGCGCAAGCCACCAAAACAATGAAATGAAAATAAATTGCAAACAGTTTTCGTAAAATTGAATTTATCGATAAGTGCTCTTCCGCAGGCGATCAATTTTATGGCACACGCCCACAACAAACACACACACACACACACAGATACATATACACATTAAATAAACAAATGACTTGGCTCGGATGTTTGCGTGCGATATGCAAATGTGTGTTGGCCAAAGAAATGGGCAACTAAGCCAAGTGAAATGTTTCCTGCAAGCCGCAACGCCTTAATTAACCTGCTGTCCCGCCCAAGGCGCAGTGCCACTCGACTGGGTCAGGCAGGGCAAGGGGGAAGGGCGAGGGGGGGGGGGGGCTAACTCACCTGTTTGCTATGAGCAGGTCATGCTTGATTTCCTGCGGCGACTCGGCATGCCCGTTCTTCGAGCCATTCTCTGTGGCCGCATCGTTAAAGAAGCCCTCGAAGAGCACAAAATTATTGGCCTGGGGAATGGTGCGCACCAGGCCATAGTGCTTGCCCAGAAAGGCGAGCAGCTTCTCCGAGGGGCGATCCACCGAGCACTTGACCGGTGTCCAATGCTCCTCACTCAACATGGCCTCGAACAGACGCTTGCCGAGACCGGCGCGCTGATGTGACTCGTGCACATAAAAGTCCAGGATCGAGGGCGACTGGTCCATTTTGCGGGTCTGACCCTGTTCGTCGTACAAATAGAGATCTTTGGTGCCCACCTTCAGCATGCCAAGTACGGAGCCGCTGCAGAAGAGAGCATTCGGTCTGGTTGCTAGATTGCTACAAATAGGAGTAGGTAGCTGTGACTTACTTGTGACCCGCCTCGGGATCGGCCAGCAAATAGATGGTCTGGTTCTCGGAGATGCGCAGACGCTGGGCGGAGGTCACCGGTTTGCTGAGGCCCTGCGACACGGCGGATAACTCACCCATGCGATCAATTATCTCCGACATCTTTGAGGTGGCATCTCTGTCGTACGTGAGAGTGTTGGAAAACGTAATCGGTTAGGATTGAATTCGATTCAATATTTTCGATGCCCGCGTACAGTTTCAATACTCACAAGCACTGACGCCGATCTCCTCGAAAGTTGTGCGGCAATAGATTAGATGTCACTTGGATAATTGGCTGCGGAAACAGCGGTTTAATATCAAAACGGAAATCAACCATAATTGATGCTGTTGTTGCTGCTGCGGCTGCTGCTGCTGCTCTTGATGATGATTATTCAACGTTTGGCACAACTGAAATTGCAATTGAGAATACCAATTAAGTAGAGCGTTGCGAAAAGGCGCGCTCGTTTTTTGATTATCAACAATTTGGGTGCGACGACGTGTGTGTGTGTGTGTGTGTGTGGGAATCATAGCACATGCAATTTAGCTAATATACATGTTGTTATTGTTGTTGCCAGCCTGAATGACTCAGCAATTGTGGAATATGTACGTGTAGGTGCGCTAACACCCAAAATGGCAACAAATCGCCAATTAAACAGATATGCATTATAATCCAAAATTAACATCGATTTTTTATGGGAATCGGAAAATCGCAGCTATGGATCCGAGAGCTTTACAATGTTGTAATTATAATGTTGCTTTCCATACTAATTGTGACAGCCAAAATCGATTAAAAAATATAAATTAGCAATTATAGATTTTGAAAAAATAAAAATAAAAGTATTAGTAGATGATATTTTCACCAAAAAATTCAAAAAAATTTTATTGTCAATAATGCATATATTTAAAATGTAGAATACATCTAGAGGATAAATCATGACCAAAATGCCATCAAACAAGAAAATCGGTTGAGGTTTGACAAAGTTATGGAAGTTTGAAGTATGGGAGCTATGGATCCGAGAGCTTTACATGTCAAAATTTTTGTAAATTTTGGCATGATTTTTGACAAAAAATTTGGCCCCCTCAGAATCACTTTTAAAGTTGTTTTTTATACTAATTATGACAAATACAATCGATTAAAAATAAAAATTCGCAATTCCAAATTTTGAAAAAAAATTTTTTTCGAAAATGAGTAAGGGGTACATGATATTTCACCAAAAAACTCAAAAATATTTTATTATCAATATTGCATATATTTGAAATGTAGAATCAATCTAGAGGATAAATCATGACCAAAATGTCATCAAACATGAAAATCGATTTAGTTTTGGAAGAGTTATGGGAGTTTCAAATATGGAAGCTTTGGTTCTGAGGACATTCCCATTTAACATTTCGGCAGTTCGCAACTGAGAAGAGAGTATTTCATAGTCAGGTATTTCCAATTACAACACTCTTAAATTTTTTATGCAGCGTTGCCCAATTGCCTGTGGTTCCAAGGGGCAATCATAATTTCAGCCGATAACCGATTACTGTGCGTGTGCTATCGTGTCATTAAACTTACGACGGGACATGGAAAGTGGAACAGATTGCGGTTACAAAGCTCCTGTCGTAGTTATTGTTAATTTGCGAGTGCAACGAACTGGCGCCGGCAGAAAGAGAACGAGAAGCGCTTTTGTAATTACATTTCAGTGGTTGGTTGCTTGGTGGGTGGGTGGAATGGGTAGAGGGGCGTGGCAATCATTTCGAGCACATGCAACAACTTTTGCCAGCTACTGTTTTGAGCAGTTTTGTCAGCGGAAAACGGTTAAGCAACGGCCTGTAATTGCAGTCGACGTCAACGCTGCAGCGCAGTTCGAATGTCAAAATGCGATAGCAACAGCGAGCGGAAAAAAAGTGACGTGTTTACAGCGTGTCGCCCCCCAGCAAAGGAGCTGATATAAAATTGTCGTGCTTTCTGTTGTTTATTTGCCCAACAGCAAACTGTTGACGTTGCTATACGCTTTTTCCCTCTCCACCTTGCCCACCGCTTTATAACTGTTTATAAGCCAAAGCGCATGATCTGAAAGAAGAACAAAACCAAGAACAAAAGCAACGAATCGCATAAGGAGCGACAATGGGAGCGGGTAAAAGCTGCACTTCTTGTTGCTCCCCTTTTGACTCATCCGCATTAAATACACATGCACGTTGTAAATGTGTCAAGTATGTGCGTGCGTGTGTGTGTGTGAGCGTGAGAGCACGCTCATGAGCTGAAATCGCGTGTGAACGAGTGTAAGCGAGAGGGCGGCGTGTGTGATCAAAGCTCTTACAATTTAACAGTTAATCAGCAATAAATGCAGTTGGAAACAGAACACTTTTCAGCGTGCAAGCTCTATTGCATCGAAAACAAATCAATTACAGGCGCAGACAGGTCGCAAATAAATGCATGCATGATTATTTGTAAAAATAATTTTTTGCATGCTCTGTGATGAAATTATATATAGCATTTACGCGACCTCAAGTCTGGTCATAATATGTTTTTTGTTTTCTTTTGTATATGTATTTTTGTCTGTCATCTGATTAAACGCTGACTAGGGGAAAAAAACCAAGCCCTCGTGTGATGTTTTCGACTTAGAGGAAGGCGGGGCTAGGGAGAGCCCCTATTACCAGCCTAGTTTTTTAAATTTAATATATAGCATATTGTATGTAAGTATATATATTTTCCCTATCAAAAGTTTTTAATGTTATTAAAAAAGTGAAATAAATTTTTTTGATTTTATTAGAATTCATAAAAGTACACACATAGAAAAAACTAAAATGACAATGTAAGAAATTAACCACATGCTTATCATTGTTGTGCACTCTAATCATAATCGATTTTTCTTCTTCTTATTGATCAATTGTGCAATTAAGAGGCCGTACATTCATCATTGCTTTCTATAATTTAGTGGAGTTTTTAAGATACCTAATATTATATTTCTGAAAAATAAATTGATCAGTAAGAAACCAACCTTTGCTGATCTTAATATGCCGCAGAAGTGGACTTTTCAATGGGTTAACCCCCTAATGGAATAGTTTCGAGGCAATAATTTCACATTCTATGACTATTCAAGTCAGGTTTCTGACTAATTCTTTTGAATTTTTTTTTAGAATGACAGAGCTACCAATTACCAAAAACTTAATACGAAGAGCCACAGAAATCGAATATCAAGTATAGCGTACTTATTATTTTCGTCACAAGTGTATTCATATCTATATGTATGTATGTACATGTGTATGTAGCTTTTCTCAGCTACAATTAAGCAAATAATCATCGACGTCAACTGCCTCACTAAATTTCCAAATGTCTAGCTTAAATATAATGTACACAGGCGTATTCTATTATCGAACCTAGTGACAGACACGTGGCTGACCAAAGGGGCAATTAAATATAAAAATACATATGTATGTATACATTTGTACATATCAATATATCCACACATACATACATCTTGTGCATACATACATACATACATATGTATGTTATATACACACATGAATCGTCTTGAGCCTATTTTCTGTTCTGACACGACAGAAATTGTAGCTAGCCAAAAAGCAGACTTGAGGCAAATTTATGCAGCAAGAAGGTCAATCGATAAATGAAAAGCTAGTTGCCAAGGTAAGGGAACACTCTTGACGCCAAACAACCGGTGCTGTTGAGTTTTTTGACAGGTGTTTGTTGTCCAAGGCAACAAGGAGACGATCCAACAATTAAAATAAAGTTTGCTTTTAACGACTGTACTCAAACATTAGTCATTAGCTTTTGGAGTTTTTTTTTTCAAAATTGCACGCGACGTTGCGCTTTATCGTTATCGATGACAAAAACAAAATAAATAAAAAAAAAACTGCATATAAAGTGCATAATCGCTGGCAATGAAATGCATTTGCGGTCTGTTGTTGTTTACCACATGCTTCGCAACCGACGCACACAACGATCAAAACAACTTGTTATTTCTCAAAACAACAACAATAACAACTTCAACATGAAACCACAGCGAGTGCAATTCCAATTTCGTTCCTTGTTTTTGTTGTTGTTTGCCTTGCATGCGCCACACGTTAGTTTTGATCTGCTTAACAAGAGAATAAAAGAGACGAAAAATAAAGAGAGAGCAGAGTGGTGCCGTCGCTCATCAACCTGTTACGTTTTGGCGTAAGACGTAACGTAAGACTGAATTGCATCAGCATATGCTCTTAATCTATTATACATGTATAATCCTACATATTTATATATTCATTGACCATATTTAAAACAGAAAGTGTTTTAATTGTTTTCAGTAAGTCATCAACTTGATCAACAAATACGCTACATAGTGATAATATTTTTAAATTTCATTTCTTTATTATACAAATTATTAGCTGATAAGATAGCACAATTCCGTTTTCGGAAATTAAGAACTCCCGCGCTCAAGATTCTCAGAATTTGAAACGGCCAGACAAACAACACGATTTTGGCTACTGATCTCCTATACTCTAATCAATTTAGCTGTGTTTTAATAGCTCGCTTATGATAAGCGACGACCAGACGACATGAATGGGTCGCAAAAACCGGTCACAACCGGTTCAACAAAGCACTCGAGCAGCAAGTGTTATTTTTTTTGTTTTCTTTCACAGCTGTTTATGATTTGATAAAGGCAAACATGCGAGGTTTCGTACGCGAGGCTGGTGTGCAAAGGTTGTGAGAGCAAACTGGAATTAGAACATCCGGTGTAGGTGAACTGTTAGTCGGTGCAGACTCAGTAAATGTGGCAGCTGTTTATCGACAAACATTGCAAGTGTAACAGAGAAACAGTCGCACACGACAACCACACACAGGTATGCTATGACTTACTGTAATTGGCAGTTATCGTATGATCGCCCCACACACACACGCGCACGCTGGTCAGCGTCGCGACAATGCGTCTGTCAGCTGCGAGAGAGAACGAGAGAGAGCACGTAGAGCAAACAAAAGCAGCTCTGCACTTGTGTTTGTTTGCTCGCGTTTTCTTATAAGGGCGAGCAGCGACTAATGGAAAATCAGTTGTAAACGGCCAGTCAACGCGTGCAGATCGTAGTGATCAAGAAAAATATACCTATATACATATATATTATAAATCATAAAACAAGCTATGTCAAGCTGACAAACGTCTCATATCCAAATTACAAACAATTAACAGCTGAGCAAAACGAAACGCGCGTGTGCAAAATAAAGAGCGGCAAATACATACACCAAAAAAAGAAAAACAAGAGAACAAAGAAAAAGACGCTTACAACGGAAAATTTTTAGTCCCAGCAACATCGCAACGTTAACGGCAGCGGCTTTTACGTAATTCAAAGCAGTCAACGAAACAACGTGTTAGCCATTCGCAAAATGAGCGGTTCCGTGCTGAGCATGGCACGTCCCAGTGCCACCAACGGCTGTGCAGGCAACACAGCAACGGCCACCGCAACGGCAACGGCCACGCTGCTCGCCCAGCAGCTGAACGCGGCGCTGGCCAACGGCAAGACTGTGTCAACGGCCGCCTTGGCGACGCCTCCGAAGCAGCCGCTGCAGGCAGCCAAGATCATACAACAGTCGGACATTGTCTGCTTCGATGTGGACTCGACGGTCATCTGTGAGGAGGGCATCGACGAGCTGGCCGAATTCTGTGGCAAGGGCAGCGAGGTGGCGCGCGTCACCAAAGAGGCGATGGGCGGCAGCATGTCCTTTCAGGATGCGCTCAAGATACGTTTGAACATAATACGGCCCACGCAGCAGCAGGTAGCCGACTTCATCAAGCAGCGTCCCAGCACCCTGAGCCGCAACGTGAAGCGCTTTGTTAGCCAGCTAAAAGCGGACGGCAAGCAGGTATTTCTCATATCCGGCGGCTTCGATTGCCTGATTGCGCCGGTGGCCGCCGAACTGGGCATTCCGCTGACCAATATGTACGCCAACAAAATGCTGTTCGACTACAAGGGCGCCTACGACAGCTTCGATACCACACAGCCCACCTCGCGCTCCGGCGGCAAGGCGGAGGCCATTTGCATGATTAAAAAAAGGCAGCCGGCGAACGCGAATGCGACTGCGAATGAGACGCCGTTCATTACAATGATTGGCGATGGTGCCACCGATTTGGAGGCTGTGCCGCCGGCAAACTATTTCATTGGCTATGGCGGCAACGTGGTGCGCACAGAGGTCTACAGACGCGCCCAGTATTACATAACAGACTTTGAGCAGCTGATGTGAGTTGTTGTTGCAGCAGCAGCAGCAGCAACAACACAAGCAATAGGAGGTTAGGGCAATGGGGGAACGCTTTGTCACCACAGCGAATTTAGTATTGCAAATCGGCGTGTTATAGTTTAATGGCCAACTAAATTAAGTATAAATCTACCTATATATAAATAAAATACTTTATATATTATACATATAATAAAATGTGTACCTGTGTGTGCATTAGTTTATAGTCACTTGGAATACAATAAAAGCGATAGTAAAATGAAAGCGAGCAACTGTTTAACACATTAAATTAAATACCCTTACACAACTATGCAAGAAATTAAAATAAATTAAATATACAGCTTTGCTAAATTTAATTTATGCTCCAATTTTTTTTTAGAAATTACGCCATGTTCACCACTGTGCTTATTTCTGTATGTGTATATTTTATTGCCCCTTACAAACGCATTTAACAGAGCTGTTAACTAGCAGCGCCTTGCTGCGATGACACTTGCCATATTACGGCTTTTAACAGTATCATGCCACCATAAAAGACAGGGCACCAGAAGTTCGCCGCGCTCATTTTTTCCCCATTTATTTTTTTTGGCACACCAAAAGAGAACTGACACGCAGGTTAAAAAAACCATTGTTCACACTTTCTAAACCCAATTAGAGCGTAATTTTGTCAGCTACGCCCCGTTAGGGTATTTAACAATTGTTTGAAACAGCAATTAGAAAACCAAAAACAGACAAGGTCGCGTGGGTGTTATCGATAGCAATATCGATAAATAAATTCTTGTTTTGTTTTGCTTTGTTTTTCTCTTTTTGAGGGTCAACGTCATCAGCTTTAATTGCCGCTCTAGTCTAAGCCATATTGAGAGCGACGCGGCGGCTGCTGTTTAAAGCAGAGGCGTAAATTAAGGCCAAATTGAATGAAAAGTTTAGACCGGCTTTGAACAGCAATTAGGCGGAAAGGCACAAAACGATGAGATCAGCAACAACAAAACACGCGTACGGCATATAATTATGTTTCAGCGTGGCTTTAAAGACAAATGTTTGTGTCTGTAAAAGTTGAGAGTCTACGGGACAACCGTTATGACGCAGCGCCTGGGGCCATAAACAACTAATGCAAATGACGCATGCACACACTTTGACTATGTGTGTGAGTGTGTGCGTATCTGCAGCTGTATTGCGGTTGTTATACAAATGATTTCAACCTGCAAATGACGTAAAAAATTGTTTTATGCTCACTGAGCCGCATCCGAAACGGCACACACACACAAGCACACGAACACATAGAAAATACGGCAGAAAGTTTCTATAAAATGGCAAAAAGCGTAATAAACTTACCGCAACAATAATAAACTGCAAATGCGTTGACTTTATTATATACGCGTGAGAGTTCCAATCAGATTCCAATGCACAAAACGGCTTTTGCGTTGCACAGAGTTCCGTTTTCTCAGAAGGGAGATGGGGGCTGCTGGGGGTTGGATGCAGTTGCGCGCGGGGGTGTTGCTCGTTTAGTTGTGTATGCTGTCTTTGATGTTTTATCGATTGCAAATTTATATATGTAGCCAAAATAGTAAGATGTTTCCAGAAGTTTGTTTTTGTTTTGTTTTTGTTATTGTTTTGAATTACTCCTTACGAATTTTGTCTGGTTAATAATCAAGTTTTTAATGTCGAATGTAGCAGTTGCCTTTTTCTGGGTTCTGCGACTTTGCAAGTTTCAAGCGCACTTAAATAAGCCGCTTGGTAAATATTTATACAACTTATTATTTTTTCTTAGTATAAATCAGCTTGGACTTCTAGAAGAACTGTGTATGTATATGCGCCGCTTGAAAACACAGAAAACCGACTCGCACGTCGTAGCGTCCGTCTTAACGTTGTTGTATGCACGACAGTCAAGTTAGTTATAAGCTTTGTGTTGAACTTTAACTTGCCACAAGCTTTTCGTTTTTGTAACTAGCAACAAGCTATATGAGTCGCTTTGAGCAGCTGTTTTTTAGACTGGTGGGGCAATAGCTAGTAAACAGACTGTGGCGGTTAATCGATATGCTATCGAGACAGGCTGGGCACACTGCCAGGCAAGCTGTTAAGCCGACAAAACTTTAAATGCGAATAACTTAGTAATTGCGGTTCTAGGTAGATGAGTTGTCCAAGGGCTCAAGTATTTCAGTCTGTGTTCGAACAGTGTCAGGCCAAAGCTGCCAGTACTGTATCACACTGTATTACAGCCAAGCCATGGCCTAAAGAATCAGCTAGCTACTATGGGCAACCTATATCAATAACCGCTTATGTTAAATAACATTTGCTTTCGCCATGTTAGAAGTCAAATGAACTTCGGTTCGTTCAAGCAGTTCAGTGAGTCATTCGACCGAACTTATTCCGAACGATACTCGACACAACTCTACAAACAAAGGACGCAAAGGACGCACAAAATACGCATACACAAACGAAATGCCACGGAATGGCGGCGATGCCGGCAACGGCGGCACTGGCTCCAGTGCCACCAGCGACGGCTGCATATATCCCGACGATGTCATACTGGAAAAGGGCGTTGCATTCAATGTTCGCTACACGGGCTGCGTTGAGGTCAAGACCTCCATGAAATCACTGGACTTTGAGACGCGTACGCTGCTCGCACGGTAGGTGGAAAAAAAATATATAAAAAGTGAAAAAATCTCGACACGAATCTTGACCAAGCCTGTCAACATTTTTAGTGAGTGCATTAATCGGGTGTGCGAGGCTGCTGGCCTAAAGTCGGCCAGCAAACGGCGCCTGGACAAAAGGCTGCACAACTTCATTTCGGATCGGCCCAGCATGCAGCATGCTGGCACCAACATCATCATCAACGTCTCCAGCCGGGCGCTGACGCTGAGCAATGTGGAAACGGGCGAGGTGATCGCCAATCACAATATGCCACGGATTTCGTTTGCGTCCGGCGGCGATAATGACACCCTCGACTTTCTGGCCTATATAGCGAAAAGGGAGGGCGACGAGTGGCGCGCCTGCTATGTGCTGGAGTGTGCGGGCGGTCAGAGCGAGGACCTGATTGTTACCATCGGCAAGGCGTTCGTGCTGCGCTTCAATGCGCTCAGCAGACAGAGCGAGCATTCGGCCAACGTTGCCGCAGAAAACCTCAATCAGAGCTGCAAGGAGAACGTCAAAGAGTATTACAATGATTTGCCCAACAAGTTGCCGCCGGATTCACCCTGCGGCGAGCAGCAGCAGCAGCAACAGGCACAATTGCCGCTGCATCCTCACGCGCCGCGCGTGGCTCAGCTGAACCTCAAGAAGCCGCGCGATCGTCTGAGCAGCAATCTAATTGATCTGAATTCCCCGCCACCCGATCAGACCACCAATAAACTGGCCCTTGGCCACTTTGATCCGCTGCAGGCAGCCACTGTTGCCGGCGCCGCCGCTGCCGTCAGCTCGGTGCGCGATGTCTTCGATGGGCCGCAATGTCCACTCACTGCCGAAGTCTGGTTCCATGCGGCCATCTCGCGACCAATTGCCGAGCGTCTGCTGCAGCTGGATGGGGATTTTCTGGTGCGCGAGTCTCAGGGCAAGCGGGGTCAGTACGTGCTGACCGGACTGGAGGGGAAGACGCCCAAGCATCTGCTGCTCATCGATCCCGAGGGCGTGGTGCGAACCAAAGATCGCATATTCGATAGCATTAGTCATCTGATCAATTACCATTGGGTGCATGCACTGCCCATCATATCGGAGGATTCCGAGCTGGTCTTGCGTAATCCGGTGCGCAGACCCAATCCGGATCAGACGGCCGACAATGCATAAACATCATATATACAACGTTATTCATATACCATACATATATCTATATAAACACATATATATATGACCACGCTTAGATTTACATATGTGCACTTCTAGAGAATATCTTTTATATATCGTCTGTCACTGTATAAAAAACAAACCCATTTATTTATGGATCGTATGTATACATATTTATATGTGCATGTCTACACAGTATTTTTCATTAAAATGAAAATAAACCAACCAAATGCATTTCCGTATCTTTCAATTCTTCACTTTCACTCCATAAACAAGACAGTTATTTTTTTGTTTTGCATTTTACACACGATGTTTATTGTGTATTCCATGCAAATCTTTCATTTTTTCTGTAATTTGTAGCAAAAAACAGGAGAACATCATCTGCTGTCCTTTCGATTAAAACCTAGTTACGACGTCCATAGTTGTTGGTGTTGGGCTGGGTCAGCTGCAGGCCACGAATATTGTGGAAGTCCAGCAGCTTCAACATCTCCTTGGTATCGGCATCGACCTCAATGATGTCCTGCTCCAGCGCGGAGACAGCGGGAACGTAGTTGTCACGACGCTCGCGCTCCTCCTCCTGCAGCTTAATGGAAATACCACGCACCTGCGAGTGACGCAGACGGCCCATCAAGTGGGTAACATAACTGCGGAACAACCAGACCAAATTAATACGGATTTGACTCATTCTTCTGCAGTGGCAACACTTACCCGGCAATCTTGTTGCGGAGGGGCTTGGTGGGAATGATGGCAACCTCCTCGCAGATACGCTTGTTGGTGTGGAAGTCCAACGTCAGGCGTGTGTAGTACTTCTCAATGATGACCTTGGCGGCCTTCTTCACAGTCTTGGTTCTGACGCGACCCTAGAGTTGGTGGAAAATACACAGATTATTTGGCGGTCCTGATCACATATAAACAATCAACTTTTCTAGCCATTACAATGGCTGTATTGTATGAAATTTCACTGTGCGCAAGCGATGCACATATTCGTCTACATTTTGGTTCACATCATTGTGTATTTAATGTAGTGATTGCATTTTTATTAAAAGTTTTTTAGCCGAATTTTGACATTTGGACACCCACCATTGCGAACGTTGTTACCGGAAAAGAACAGAAAAGAGCCGCTGTCAAAATTACATCTTTTGTGTGAATTGCATGTACAGGGTTGTATGCGCGTGCGGTTATCGAAATGGTATTATTAACCCAATGTGAATGGTAAATAGAAGAAGCAGCACCGTCACCAAAGTAACGGAAAACAGTGCGAAATTATTTGCAATTTTCAAAAAGTGGGTCAAAAACTAAAAATGGAAAAATCAAGCAATAATGAGGAAGATGGCGCTGCTGCAGCACCATCCAGTTCAAATTCGGAGGAGCAACAACAACAACAGCAGCAGCAAGCGGGCAACGGCTCTGATTTTCAAATCAGTTTAAATGATTTTCTTGACTTTTTAAAACTTTCTTGTCACGTTAACGATATGATTACAAAAGTTGAAGGCAAACCAGCTATTCGGGATCTGGTGCCGCCCGCTGAGAGTCTGGCCAGTGGGGCTTACGCTAAGCGAAATTCCAAAAAAGACGAATTCGATTTCAACGCTTTGGCCGAAAATCATTTGGTCAACGAACTGTTTGGCTTAAAGCGTCCCGGCGGCAGCCGTGACGAGACCAGCCGCACCAGCCTGCTGCTGACGGAGCGCAAAGCAAGCTTGCGCACCGGCCACGTCCATTCCGGCAGTGGCCTGCATCCCAAGCTATACGAACAGCTCGACTATGTCATCAACGAGGGTGTCCTCGACTCGGTGCTGTCCTTCATATGCCCCATGCCATTGCCCGGCGCACTCGCAACAAATAGCGGGCGCGCCAAGCTAACCAAGCCGCCAGCGCAGCTCCCACCGGCGATTAAATCGGAGCCTAATCTTAATGCAGCTGCGGCAACCAAATTATTGACGGAGGTGACCTATCTACCCACGCCCAGCTCAAGCTCGCCCAGCGTCAGTTCGTCCAGGGAGCCTTCAGGTACGACGCCCACAGAATCGAGCAGCGTCAATAGCATGGTGCGCGCCTCGGTCAAGGAGCCATTGTCCAAAACATCGTCCACGAGCTCCACACGTCGCAAATCCTTGCTGCTGGTCAAGGATAGTAAATATGCGCGCCAGGAGAAGAAGGAGTAAGTGCAGCCGAAACCAGCTACAGTCGCATTTCAATTGATTCCGTCTCTAATTTCAGGCCCGAGGTCATCATTCATGTGTGTGACGAGGTGAAGAACACCTCGCGGGATTTTAGCTGCCCTCAGAGTCTGCTGGTGAGCAAGATGGGCTACTTTGCCGACGTGACGGCCGGCCAGCGCTTGGAGGAGATGGACATATCAGTGCACTGCGACATACAGATCTTCGACTGGCTCATGAAGTGGATCAAGCACAGTGGCCACGGCCAGGAACTGCAGCCGCTGGGCCAGGGCAATATCGCAGCCGGTCCGCAGCTGGATGGGAATAATGTGGTGCCCATCTTGGTCTCGGCCAGCTTTCTGCAAATGGAGCCGCTGCTGCTCGAATGCCTGGCCTTCTGTCACGCCCATCTCAGCGAGGTGGTGCGCACCTCGACGAATCTGTCGTGCCTCAACGATGCCCTGGTCACCCGGCTGGCGGCCATGTTCACCAATTTGGAGCTGGAAATGGTGCGCGACAAGAAGGAGCGCGTCACGCCCCGTCTGTGGACGAAGCTAATACAAAGCCTTTGCGAACCGGACCCGGAGGTGCTGCGCGGACACTTCTACAGCATGTCCGGGCTGTTTCGCTGCGTGCGCTGCTGTCGCTGCGTGACAAATACGATGAAGTCCTTTGTGAACTGCATACCCAGCAATATACGGCTCAATCGCTGGGGCCAGCTGATCAGCGGTCATGTGCGCGACACCAGCTGGGACCTCAATGTGTACGTGCTGCAGCTGTTCAAGGAGCTCAAGTCGTGGCGCAAGGTCTACTGGAAACTGTGGGGCCATTGCCACTATCTCTATTGCTGCACGTGCGAGGCGCACTTTCCGGTCTACCAAATGTCCTGGTGTCGCTACCATCCCGAGCCGCCCAACTTTCTGGGTCCCGAGACCGAGGGACGCATTGCCGGACCAGCTGGACGCTACGCCTGCTGCAACCAGCAGGCATTTCGCTATGAAACATTGCCGGGTCCAAATGTATATCGCACTTAATCCTAATCTCTTCTTTTTAATTACAAATCTCGCTCTTCCCACAGGGCTGCCAGTTCCGCGAGCACAGCGTGCTGGTGGACACCGATCGAGAGCGGGCCATTCTCACAATTGCCCAGCTGGTCGCTGAGAACTATGCGCTGTGCGAGCAGCCGCCGTTGCATATGCAGGAGCTGGCCGCCGCCGGCGAGATCAGTTCCAATTGGCTGGGCATCTCGCTGACACCGCAACGTTGCCGGCAGGGTCTGCTGCCACAGCTCTGCCTGGATAGTGGGTGTTTGCATTAATTAGCTGCCACGTTTTAATACAATGAAATCCTTTCCCGCAGTGACCAATCATCGGGTCAGTCGCCGGTGTCGCTATGAGATGCAGACCAGCACCGAGTCGGAGACAACTTCGACCAGTTCGGATGATGCACGCTGTCAGCGTCCGCGCATGCGCAATGCGCTGCTCGACGACGAATACTCTTCCAGCAGCGATGGCTGCGAATCCGATCATCGACCACCACCCCGCAAGACGCGCGGCAAGAAAAAGCGCAAACGGTAACTATGAGTCTCCCATGTGAAGCACGCACTAATCTCCCTCAGAAATAGACCTGCAGCTGTCTCTGGTCGCTTCTGGTCGGGCGAGTTGTCGGCGCGCAGCAATCAGGATCATCAGCGTGACTTTGAGGAGAAGATCATGAAGCAGGTGGCCAGCTATGTGACCAAGAAAACGGGCTCCGATCAAAGTCTGGCGCACAATGCCCAACCGCTCGGTGGCACCTATGTGCGTCTGGAGTCGGAGTGGAAGGAGATGCTCAAGCAGCGCCACAGCAATCACAATATACAAAACAGCAATGCCGGCAATTTGGGTGCCGGCAACGGGACTGGAATTGGAGGCGGCGGCGGCGGCGGTATTTTGAGCAATAGCAATCAAAATTTGTATAGCGCCACAGTTGGGGGCATGGCATGTGGGCCCGGTGCCTCCATGTTGTCCAAGCAGAAGCACAAGTAGACCTTGGAATCATAATCGATTAATTGTAGAACAATTTTTAGCACTAGACAATGTAGACACTATGCAACAAAGAAACAAAATTTACTATGTACGAGTAAATAGGTTTTACAAAAATGCAAAAATATATATTCAGATATACAAACTATATGCATGAAACAAAGCTAAAAGATTTATAGTGCTCGTTAGAATCAAGATTGGCTCTAAAACACTCGAATATGTTGCATAGTGTAGCTGATATCAAGTTAAGCTCATTTTGATGCATTTCTTAATAGTTGTTTATTATTTAACTTAACGCAATTTACAAAGATTTTTATTATAGATTTTGTTTTCGTTTTTAAATCTTTAAAATTAAATTTGTTTTTTGAATTTTTTGTTTTGCTTCTTTGACATAAATAAAACCCGATGAAGATTGCAATTGGTTTTGTTTTATGATAATTTTAAGTGTTTTGCAAGTAACTTAAATTTCTCATAATTTTCGTTTTTCTTTTCCTCGCTTAACAATAAATGCGGATGCACAAATGGAACCCTGGGTTCTATTACATAACATAATCTAATGTCAGCGTGGGGAGTGGGGGCCTTAGGCTCAACCTGTAGCAGTTAACGCAACACAATAATATATATATAAATAGTTGTTTGTTTTCGTTTTGTAGTGCACGCCAAAAAAATATTAAAAGAATAAATCGGCCAGTGCCGGTGCTCACTTTATTACATAATCCGCACATATTTGGAATTGAAAGTTTTTCCATTTGGTTGTTTTGCGAATTTTCACAAAAGCCCCCCCTTTCAAAGATGTGGAAAACTTGAGAAAGTGAGAACCGGTACCGCTTTCGGTAGGGAGAGTGCAAAAAAACCCAAAATTACACAGTAAATAGATTTGGAAATTGTTAACAAATCGAAAATAAAATTTCAATAAATAAGTGTTTTCGTATGTGCGGGTGTGTGTGTGTGTGTGAGTGTGTTTGTAAGGGGTTTAGCTAATTGTTATTAAACTATAATCAAGTATTTTGTTTTTTTTTTTTTTTATCATTGATTGTGATTTGCAGTACTAAAATTTTGGTTTGGTGTTTTACTGTGGCTGATTGATTGATCTTAAACAAATTGATTGAAGTGAATTTTCTTATTGATTTTGCTACTGCTGCTGTTAAACTTGCTGCTGCTGCTGGTATTTTGCTGCTGCTGCTGTTGTTGTTGCTGATGTTGCTGCTGCTGCTGTTGTGTGCAGACCACTGCGAAGCTAACTGAATAGACACTCGGTCGCCTTCTCCAGATTCCAATTCTCTTTGGACAGGACGGCGCGCGCATCGTGCTCATCGACGCCCATATCCTTGAGCCGCTGTATCTTTGAATCACAATCGGAAAACGTGTGCGGACCGCCGGCATACGCGTTTGTCCAGTGTCGGGCGGTTAGGACAAACAGTTCGTGCTTATCCTTAAACTGATAGGCGACGACCGCGTCCTGCGGATCGTCCGGCTCGGCGGCGGCTAACAATGCCTGTAACGATAATAAAACCGTACGCAACGTCATCGCAGCGGCCCAATTATCCTTCAATATGTCCAAGCAAATGGCGCCAGTTACCGACGAAATGTTCGGATGCCAAATGCGTGTGATAAACCGAACCTGTCCCAAAACAAAACAAAACAGAGATGTTAACGTTATGGCATAAATAGTGGCCAAAATGGTGCTCACCTTGGGTGGATTGAAAGGGTATGTTTCGGGTACTTTGATTTCCAGCACAAACTTGCCGCCCTCGTACGGTGTATCTGGCGGGCCGGCAATTTCGCCGCGCAGTTCTGTCCAGCTGTCGTTGACCAGCTCGATTTTGATCGAGCACTGCACGATCTACAGGTAAATTGTAAATTAGTTTCAAAGAAAAAAAAAAGCTGCGCCGCGCGCCAAAAATAGAATAAAGTCCGTGGTTCTAGCTTTTGGGTGCAAAGGATTGGCGAGCTACGCAGCTAACACTAAATACACACATATATATACATATATCTCTATATATATATATATATATATTAGGCACACTTACCTCTTCACTGCGCATTACTTCTTTAAATTCGCGCTTGATACGAGATACTGCCATGTTCGCCATGATTGTGGGATTTTGTGTTGTATTTTTTTATATATATATAATTTTTTTGTTGTTTTGTTGTTGTCGCTGCCTTTCGCTGGAGTTGTTGTTGTTGTTGCTTCCTATTATATATTTTTCTCGTTTGTGCTGTTCGTGCGCAAATAACGCTTAGTTCTGTGATGTTGGCTGAAATGATTTATATGGCTATATTATAGCTAAGCGACGGCAGCATATAAAAAAAAAACAATACGGAACGCTTTAGTATTTCAATTATATTAAACTGACACTTTTCTCAACACAATTTGCACGGAACCAGGGCTGCTAGACTATCGATAAGCAATGGCAGTCAGCTGCTGGCCAGTGTGACCGCCAACGCAGCTCGTAAATATACACAAGAATGTGCAAAGCGTTCCTTTGCTAGCATTTCAGTTAGCGGGTGGAGTCCACTGTTAAGTGGTGGAGTTGTATGTTAACCGTTAATGATGTTGGTTTTTATAGTGCTTCAAAATCGAAAAAAAAAACTTTTTGAAATTTGGCGCAATTTTCGTATTTTGTTCTTTGCTGTAAGAATCCACATTAAACTTGTTTCTAACCAGGTATTTTTCCATTACATGCTTAAGGTTGTGGCTAAATCCCTCCAACACGCAGACAAACGAACTTCATTTGACCTCAGGTAGATACTTCTATTACGCCTTGGCAACAGTTCAGCGTCTATTCAAAACTCGTTTCGAGGTTTTTAAACAAAACAAAAGAGAAAAAAAACAAACGCGGGTCTACTTTACTATAGGGTGGGCCACCGCTTGGCAACAGCACGAATATAATACAAAAAAAAAAATACATGCACAGATCTTCAATTATGCGACTCATTAAAATACGATCGTCTGACTTTTTTTCGTTCACGTTTCACTTCGCAGCATTCAAACGAAAACAACACATGCAAAAAAACGTGTCCGAATTTTATGCGTGGAGCCAGACTCAAAAATAACAAACACATTGAAAGGCTACCCAGCGAACAGTTTTGCGGCGCTTTAATATGTCTTGGGGAAGTGTCTGCTCCAATTCTTCGCGTGTTTTCGACTGACGCAGTTTTTATCTAGGCTCTTATCAGTCGGTAAACATTAATGCCTTTGGCGACATCTTTAACAGTTTTTGTTTTTTTTTTCTGCTGCTCCGTTTGTTTGCTGGGCACGTGTTTCGTTTGCTTTCCATGCATAGGCATTCGTTGGTTCCAAGCTCCACAAACACAAAGACTTTTGCCGGCCGCGCTAACTCTCTTACTCTCCCACTCTCACGCTGTGCACGTTCTCTGCTCGTTTCCTTTGTCTGTTGCGTGCTCTTTTGCGCTCTGGAAGTCAAACTTCACGACTTCGCTGCCAATGAAATCATTCAGCTTTTGCATTTTCATTGAAGCGGCTGCATTCTGAAGTGCTAATCGAAAAAGTAAAAGAAATTACAAGTGAAACGTGAGTAAGAAAAAGAACTTAATTTTGTTATTGTACTAAGCTGTAAAAGTTAATTGCGACCGATTTGCCTCTGCACATGTTTCATGTAAGTTGATATTAAATACCGAAACGTGCTTGCGCTTGTGTGTGTGCGTACACACACACACACACGCCCACATATACCCACGCTTCTGCTTGTTTATTGTGTTTTGCTATATTTCTAATGGCAAAAGAAAACGTGCGCTGTCAGCATGTTTGAAGCTGACACGTGGTTGCTTACCCCCAACCCAATTTTAATATCAATGCAGCGACGCCATTTGCATTTGCGTCAACAATACACACACACACACACGATCGGAGACTACGTCAGTGCCTGAAAAGCCTTTTCATCGCAAAAACAGTCTGGCATTTTAGCTTTAGCTTTGTTTCATTTAAATTTAGATACGAAAACAATCTGACAAATCTCTGCACACGCATTCCGCCTGACTTGTGTACAGCTGCCAAGTACAGTTGTACTACACCATAAGCAACAAGCCAATGACGAGCCCCCTTCAAACAAAACAACAACAAAAAAGAAACCACAGCTATCGCCTGCAGTTTGGGGCTAGCCTTAACAAATTAGCCATGACGAATAAAAATGCATTGCACGAAGCCCTCGCATTTGCAGCAAAACAGCTGTCCCACGAATAAATGGGAGAGTAACAGAGAGTGAGCGAGAAGAGCGAAAGAGAACAAGCGCGTAGCGCCAAAGTCATAACTGCGTCAAAAGCTTCTAGCAGTAGCATCGGTATGCATCTGTGTGAGAGAGCCACAGGTTATGCTAAGAATACTGAGCTCTTAGCATTGTGACGTCACAATATCGGAATTTTACAATTGTATAAAAATAATGAAAAAAAGTTATCGTTAAAGTTGTATAACGCAACTTTGCCCAATAACGACATTATATCATATAGCTTCTGATCGGATAAAAATTCAACTTTTGTTTCTTAGAAGATATTTTGGTCTAATTTCCAGAATTATTAAGCATACAGCTTTATATGGATTATATCCAAGGTAAAAATCTGAAATTTAAAAATTAACTGTGACACAATGTAAACAAATCACAAACCGATATTGTGACGTCACACTCTCTTAAATAGCGCTCTTGCGTTTCTGCGTCGAATAGCGCAACCTTTAGATCTCTCAATCGTGGGTATGCATGTGTGTGCGAAACGCATACGCCGTGTACGCGCTCAGTTGCTCCAATTGCTCGCTTGCTGATGGCGGGCGTTGCGCTCGATTCTGTTGTTCTCCCTGCTGCTGTCAAAATCTAATCTACTGTCATAGGCACTCTAATAAATATACTTGTAAATCAAATAAATATAGTATACAGCTGTGCGAATTTTACGTGCGCGCTCTCTTCGCTCAATAAATTGCTGTCCATCGGTGGCAGAAAACAGACCGTTACTCAGTCGTGTATTACCGTTAGAATCTAGCAAGCGGCAATTGCGCGCGTCGTGCTTAAAATTTTTTGAGAGTTTGCGAAGTTTTACACAATGCCAAATAGAAAATGCCCAAAGCCTGACCAAGATGGTGCGTATTGTAATTGGTGTTAAATGTGGTCTGTGTGTGTGCGTGTGTGTGTGTGTGTCCATTTTGCTTGCAATGTTGAACAGTCATTTCACGGCCATTACAAAAAACCCCCAACCATACGAACAGCTGTTCGGTTTGTGTCGTGACGAAAGCTTTCGGCACGCGCCTGTTTGCATGCCCGAGTATTTTTTTTTTTGGTGCAGCAGCACAGCCGCAGTCGCAGTCGCACTCTCACTCTCACGGGTGGAGAGTGAGTGTATGTAAGGCTTTATCAGGCAATGTAAGCTTTTGATTAATGCCGTTGACACTCTGAGCGTGTGAGCGACAAGAGCGAAAACAATGTTGCCAGACTGCACTGTAAGTTAAGGATCTCTGTTTATTCAAAAACTTTTAGGCAATACCCTAAAAGTGAGTACTTCTCAATTCCCATTTTTTTTTTAACTTATTACAATTTTGTGAAATATGGCAACTGTTATGACTTGTGTAAATTTCATACATTTCAATGCTTGTGGTCAATCTTTTAGGCATCATGTCGCACAAGTATTCGGTCTGACCGCAACAGAACGTTATTCGCTCACTCACACAGGTTGCGACAGCAATACGTCAAATAATCACATGGCTGCTTGGGGTGGCTTTGCTGCGGCTCTCTCAATGTCGCTCCCTCTCTTTCTCTCTCACACATACACACACTGTTGCATGACAAACACAGACAAGCTTTTTCGCTGCCCACGACAGTTGTATGAATGAATATTTGACGAGTGAGTCTGAGAGAGCGCCAATAAAAGCATTGCTGCTGCTGCTGCGGTGACTGCCGCTGCTGCTGCTGCCATGGTCTGCTTACATGTATACGGCGCGCTCTCTTACACGCGTGTTCTCACACTCTCTCCCTATCGCTATCCCCCATACACATATACACATAGCAATGACAGAGCGAATGCGGCGACGTCGCTGCCGCTGCTTTTGCAAAAAAATTTTTATAATAAAAACTTGTACTCGTAGATTGTGTGATGCCAGTACGTTCTGCTAATCCGATACGCGCTAGAAGTTTGATCCGAGACAATTTGGAGAAACAGGCTGGTTGTCTAAATCTAATACACTCCAGAATGCCAAACATTAAAGTGTTTTCGGGCACCTCGCATCCGGATTTGGCGCAGCGTATTGTCGATCGCCTTGGCATCGACCTGGGCAAAGTGGTCACCAAGAAGTTTAGCAATTTGGAAACATGGTAAGTACACACACACACACACTTACATACACACACACACACAGGTCGAGTGTGTCGCGTGCGCCAGCCGTTAACTGAAAAATCAACAACAAATTATGTGCTAAAATGTGACCCAGTGAAAAAGTCCTACAAACAATATCTGTGATAAGTGTTTGCATTAAGTTTGATTATAAAGAAATAAATACTATGGTGCTCCTTGACATTCGCTGAAGGTTGCGCTTGCTGCGTGTGCCATGCGCTTTTTGCTGCCTGCTGCCTGCCTCCTGCTAAAAAATGTTAGTGCTGCATTTAAGTGAATTTTTGTTTTGGCATTTTTATTGTCCTGTGCCCTGTGCAGGCTGTGTCCTGAGTTTTCTTGATACAGTTTTTTAAAATATTTTTTATTGATTTAACAAGTGGACTGTACACCGTAGTCATTGGTCGCCGTGTGCTTGCCTTTGTATGTATGTGTGTGCGACTCACGCACACACACACACACGCACACACACAAACACAGACAATCGCACTCACAAATACCAAGACAAATGCGCTCTGGCAGCACCGCACAATGGGGAATTCGACCAATTTTTGTGCCATATATTAATAATTGTACGAGTTAGCGAAGCTTATGTTCCTGAAATGGTTTAAGAATCGTTTTGGAAAGTTGGCCGGGCACCGCCCTTTTTTAATACAAACGCAACGACTACAAAATATACATTTCAGATATTTATTAGGCATTTAATAAAGGAGTAATAGAGTTCATCCTGTTTTAAATTTCATTGAGATCGAAGGAAAAACACCAAAATTCTTCCAGTTGAATTATATTAGTGTATGTATGTATTAGTATATAGTATATGTATGTGACTGAGTATTTTATATTGCCAAATGCTGCCAAAATTGTGTAGCTTCATCTAAAAATCAAGTCGTTTTTTTCCACTAAAACTGTTTTTGAGAGAAGTTTTCAAATTGACACGTTTAAATCGCGTTCAATTTTGAAATGTAAGCTCTTAAAATGTTGTGTATGAATTACAAATTAAAAATTGTCAGCAGAGGCTTTTTATTTTGAGTCAAAGGACTTACAATTTACCAAAAAAAATAGCAATAGCTGACTTATGATATTTACATACATTTATGATTTATAGCATGTAACAATTTTTTCTAGTTTTTCTTTAAAACTTTTGTAAATTACACTTAAGTCAAAAAACTGGTCCAGTTTCCCCATAGTGCAGCACCAATGTCGCGTGCAATTTTTGCTGCCTATAGAAAAGTTAAACAAAAGTCTACATAAATTTACAAATTTATTTAATTTTGTGGGGTTTTTTTTTATTAAATTAGCACATGTGCTTTTTTTTTCCTTGTTTCTTAGTCGCAGTCGCGGCCCAGCTTCAGCTTTGCTTTACCCACACATTCAAATGGCAAGTCAGCTGCTGCCGCAACAACAACAACAGCAACAAATAAAAATAAAAGTGTCTCTGGTCTGGCGCCTTATCAGCGCACACAGTAACACAAACAAAAACACACAACTACACATGCGGCCTAACAGAAATTTAAAAGCGTTGAAAATATTGTACAAAGGAAATTAGCAAACAATTAGAAGAGTGTAAGGCAATTGCAAACGAAAGAAGTGAGGCAATGCCAACAAAATTAGAGGTTATAATATAAATAATGCGCGCTAAGCTTTCTGACATGATACGCGCTGGCCAAATGAGCGTGAGTATATTTGTACTTACATACATACATACATACATGCATGATACATGATTTTGCATGTATTTTGTTATGCTCCCGCTCACGCACACACACGCAACGCCACGCAACTCACACAAAGGTAAACTCCAAAACAGAAGCAACGGCAGACGCAGACAGTAAAAGCAAAGGCAAAACACAACACGACACAGTCACGTTTTTTCACAAAAGAGCACGCACACACAGAAATAAAAGAGAGCAAGAGCGCAAAACACTCTTAAGTCAGCCGACGTTGCGACGTCAACGACGCCCCCACATGTTCATTTGTACTGCTGTGATGCGTTGCGCTCACGCGTTTTACGCTTACGCTCTCTTTCGCTCACATCTGTGCTGAGGCGACCCCCACGTGTGTGCCGCTGCAAACGCAGACACAACAGCACAGTGGTTGTATTAATTATTGTTGTTGTTGTTATTTGTGCTGAGCACTTGTCGGCTTGTTATGGCGCTTTCTGGTTCGTTCTCGTGAGCGTTGAGCAACAGTGTAACTATGTGTTGACAGTTATTTTACTCGAAATGTTTCTGTTGTTGTTCTGCTTTTTCGAGTCGCTGTTTTGTAGCTGTTGTTGGTATTGTTGTTGTTGCTCTTGCACTTTGACTTGATTGGAGCGTGTTTTATGTGCTGATGGGCAATGGAATTTGTTATTGTTGTGTTTATTAGACATATATAGGCCCCTGGTCTAGATTATAATCAAGATTCGGCTTGAAGGGCGCTTTTATGACATCATGGAAAGTTATATTCATATTTTTTAGCTCACGAAAATATTATTCAAAATAATGGAAAATGGAAAAACTATAATTTTTTCGAGTGCTGCCACTTTTATGAGCCATTAATTTTTTGTAATTATAAATATGCCTTCAGTTTCAGTTTAGCGTCTTATTTTTACCTTAAGGGTAAACCACAAATTACCTTGCTAAAGGCAATCCAAATCCAACCGCCAATGCAATTTCTCAATAACCATTAACCAATGGCCACCAAAATTCTAAAGGTCGCAACACGCAACAAACCCACACAACAAAAAAGATAAACAAATTGAAAAGTTTGATCGATAAGAAATTTGCGTGTTAACCGCCATTTGAAGGCTTTGGGAGGCACTGGGAGGCACTTGAAATAACCCTGGCGAAAGCGATTAATAAGCGTTAACATGTAGCATCGAGTATATGTACTAAATATGACATAAATAATGTCACAGTTTGTTAAGTCGGCAATAATTGTAGATTACAATATCAGAAAACGCACACACACACACACACACACACACACACACACACACACACACACTGAAACATGCCTACACACATGTGCAAACTTGTCAGATGTCTGGCAGCAAAAACATCAAACCGCTAGTTAAAAATACATAAATAAGAAAAAAAGAAATAAATAAATATAAACAAAAGAAAAATCAAGCAAACCAGCTGCTGCTAGACAACGGTCCAACAGCAAGCAAAACGACATTGCGCTAGCTGGTGTGGCTAGTGGGCCCAATTGTTTGGCTCGTGGCCAATAGAAATCCCAAGAGTTCCTCGCACATCACAATCATCCACAGCGTTGTGGTATTCTAGCAATGCCAGCGGCGAAAGTGTTTATTTTCTTCCTTTGCTTTTCGTTCGAAAACAAAAAGAATACAATTATATATGTATGTATATATATAAAAAAATGCATTCATTTCATGCAACGCCAAGTGCAACTGCAGCCGGGTGCCATTCTAATGAAATGCTTCTTGGCAAACCGCTTAAGTCGAAGGCACAAACAATGCGGCGTATGCGTAATATTTTGTACAGCCCACAAACAGCTGAGCAAGTACCGGCCATAATTCTTAGATACTAGCAATTAGGTAAAGCGCCGGCCCTAACATTCAAGCCATTAATTATAGCAGCCAAAAGAAGAAGCCAAAGGCGGCTGAATATGTCAAATTTGTCAATCGATAAACGGGAACGTTCGATATTCTGGGCGTAGTTTGCTCGTAATTCAATTAACCTTCAATGCAAATAACAATGGCAATGACCAAAATGAGTGTGTGTGTGTATGTGTGTGAATAGCCATAAGAAATGAAATGAAATTAACAAAAAAAAAAAATCAAAACGTAAACAAGACAATAAGCAAGAATGCGGATAAAGCTGAAAGAAAGTTGCCTTTCAGACTAGGCAAACAATAAACTGTTAGTTATCTGACATATGGCATTTTATTTCTATATATAGTAATTAAATACTTATATAACTGCATGTTTTGTTGAGCGTATCTTATAAATATTAAATGTTTATTTAATTGGAAGTAAAGTAACACAAAATGTTCTCAATAAATTTGGAGAAATATGTCTATGAAACACGAGATCAGGTGTAAATATACCAAACATGTTTATTTAAGAGTACATTCTGTTAAAGTATACAACTGAGTCTTACAAGGTAACTTGGCTAAAACTTGGCCACATTGGTTAAATGTTGACTTGTAAGGGTATTCGACCCTCGGCACCCTGCAGTGAAATTGTTTCTCCTAAAGGTCGTTTCCCATAAGCAGTGCAGCAAGCGTCAGCAATTTTGAAGGATAGCTTGAGAAACTGTTGACTCATATGAGGGTCAATGTTGATGTTAACCAACTCAAATAGACGTGTGTAAACAAAGCAATAGCTTGTTTCTTTTACTCACAGAACGTTTTTCTTTGGGAAAGGCGACACTGTAAATCTGTAATCAATAATTTGTATATATATAAAGTGTGATATGTCTGAAAGTGGAATATGGAACGTATGTATAAAATAAATGTCTATCCAATTTCAGTGTCGAAATCGGGGAATCGGTGCGCGGCGAAGATGTTTATATCGTGCAGTCCGGTTCCGGCGAGATCAATGATAATTTAATGGAGCTGCTGATCATGATCAATGCATGCAAAATAGCATCAGCCTCTCGTGTTACAGCTGTGATTCCTTGCTTTCCATATGCCCGCCAAGACAAAAAAGATAAGGTAGGTTTGCCTCAAATGGATATTTACCCAATTCATATATTTTATATATGTAGAACTTTTCATAATTTCTAAACTTGTATATTTTACACACACAATTTGAGAAAAATGAAATGCAAAACTAGTTTGGACTTTTCGTTCTATCAGCAAGAATATATGACAGTAAAGCATATAACTGTCCCATGTTAATAACCCATATAATTAAATATATATTTACAAATTTATATAGTACCATATATCTGACAAATAATGTTTCTCTCTGTGTGTTTATTTTCTCTTTTTTTTTATTTTGCATTTTGTAATTAAAGTTGAAATTTGTTTATATATTGATTTAAAAAAAAAACGGTTGCAAGGAAGCTAAGCTGTAAGAAAATTGCAAAAACGTGGAAAATTCTTAGAACTATAAAACAAAAACAATAACTTTATACAATAGTTTGTAAAAATTATACTTATAAATATGTATGTATATTTTTTTCTTCTTCAATTAATTATGTAAATGCCGCTGTTTTCTACAACTTTTGGTGTATACGAACGACTTGCTCTCCTACGCTCACACACACACAATCTCTCTCTCCCTCTTTCTCTATGTGTATCTTAATGCCAACACACGATCTATATAACTATATCTACTCTAGTTGCCGGGCACTGAGGAGAAAGAGGAAAGCAAGAAACTTGCCAAGAAAAACTACGATTGGAAATTTAGGGTATTTACTTTTTAAGAACAACAACTACAACAACAACTTGAACTTAAACTCAAACTCACAATTCATACAATGGAAATACTTAATTTTCAATTTGTTTTGTTTTCTACTACGGACAAAATCTCTCATTCAAACTCATTCAAGATATTTTCAAATTCCAAACAACTTGCAAAACTATCCTCACCTCTGGGCTCTGGGTTTCTAAAAAAAAAAAAAACAAATAATAATAATATGTTGGTACAATTTCCATTCGGTAATGCTTTAATATATGTGAATTCTATTTCGAAATTTCAAATTTCTATGGTTTTAATATATAAGCTTATATCTTTTATGTTTAATACACGTGCTGCATGTTAAACTAACTTAAAAAAAAATTAAGAAGAAAAAAACTATAAAATTTGAGAATTTAACTACAAATGCAATGAAAAGCGCAAGAAAAGACAATATTTACCACATTTTAAGCAATTATATTTGAAAAAATTTCAAACAAATTGGTAAACAACAAAAAATTTCCACATTTTTCTTTTTGCGGATTTCTCACATTTAATTCGGTTTGTTTCCTGTCGGCGGCGCTTCATTGCAACAAAAATATATGATTTAATATTTATATTAACACTATATATATACATATGTATATGTATATAAATATGTACTAAAAAAAATAGTTTGCATATATTTTGTTATGCTGTCTGCTCGTGTATTTGTCATGTGTCGTTTATTACATATAACATATATAGTGTAGGAATCGACAATATATATTTTGTTTTTGCATCTATCAGCACTTTTGCACTTATATTTTCCAACATGCGCATCAAGATTTTCATATACCCAAAAAAATAAAAATAAAAATAAATAAATAGAGTACCGGGTTCAAATCATCTTTCAAGCTGATAACATATTTTTCAGAGCAGTTGCCTAGCAACAACAAAGAGTTTATATGTTTTTAAACAGATACTGATGCTGTTTTTTAATTTGTTTATTAAATTTAGCTTCGTATAGATAACCCATTAGGAACGTCATTTATTTATTCTGACGTCAGCTGTGCTCCTATTGCATTACAAATTCTTTATCTCTATATTTAGCTCTATCTCTACCTCTACCTCTACCTCTATCTGTATCTGTGTTTGTTGTGCGCGCTTGAACCCGGCTCCAACAAATGTGCACAAATATTTTTCCATTTTGTAACAGCTGAGTTTTAATCTCCATTGAAGGTGCATTTTCTGTGAACTCAAAATGCGTTTCTTGACTTTTGTGTCTGATTATTTCGTAAATATTATTAATTTTATATTGACAATTTCAGCTTGAAGCATAACAACGCTTCAGGCTCCGTCATCATATATATAGATATGGTACTTTAGCTTCAGATTAAAATATTCTACATACAAATTTTCTTTCTTTAGCACTGTATTCCTGACGTATTCTAATAATTTATTGTTGTTGCCCCTTGTCAAAAATTTTCTCAACCCAATTAACAAACTGTTTGGAAACTATTCCATGTTATATATTAATATTCCCTGTGTTACTAACATAAAAGATGTAGTTCCAAATATTGCACCTCCTTTACAAAAAATCCCTACAAATCCTTATTCCTCGCATTTTGTTTTGTTTACCAACAATAATTTCTTTATTTAATTTTTGGTTTCGTTTCGATAAACTTGAAAAGAACATTTCACTCAACTTTTCGTTTCTTCTTTTTCTTTTCTTTTATTTCACTTATATCGACTATGTTTAAAATAAAAAAAAAAAAAACCAATTACCAAATACAATATCTCTTAATATGTGCTTAGGAGTTTTCAGCCAGACAATATACTGTGAGTAGTTTGCGGCGGGTCTAAGCTTTACTTTTAATAGCTTCGAGTAAATTAGCTTATAAAATATAATAAAAGCTTTAATTTTTATGCTCATGTATTTAAACAAGTTTCATATTTTCTTTAACTCAACAGTTGCAGTTTCTGTTTTTTTTTCATAAATATATATTTTTTTTTGGTTTGCTTTTAATTTTCAGTTACAGTTTGTATTCTTGAGTTTTTACTCAAGTAAAGTTGGACTAACAATCGTGAATTTTTAAGCTTGATTGCATGCCAATTTTTCAGTTGTAATTCGATTAAGAAATCTGGTTAAAAACAAATTTCCTTTTCTTTTGCACACTCTAAAGTACATTCGAATATTATATATTTGCTTAGCATATTTTGTACTATATATGCACTCAGAGAAAAATGCAATTTTTAATCTAGGTACGTTTTTTTTTTGTCAAAATTGTTAACGTTTTTTGAATATTGCATAAAAAAATATTTATTTGATGTAGAAATTAGTTATTACTAGAATTGTTGTGCTAGAAATAAGTATTAAATCTTCTAAATGCAAGCAAAAAGTTGATTAGTTTAAGTTAAATATCTTTGATTTTATAAAAAACATTTTTGAAATTAGAATTTTCTTTTCAAGTTAAGAAATTGTAATGTGTGTGCAAAATAGAATATAGTTGTATTTGCATAATTATTTTTGGTTATTTCTTTGAGTGCATATTATATCTGTATACTTTATACTATAATTCTAAAATAACCAAACTTGTGTCTCACATTTACACAATTTTTCTCTCGTTTGTAATTTTGTTAACTGGTGCGTACTCTCATTGGTCTTCCACACAATTACTCTCTCTCTCTCTCTCTCTATGTCTTTCGTACTCTGTCTCGCTCTTCTGAGTTGCTCATTGTTGCACCTTTTGTTGTCCTCTTTGTGTTTGTCAAAAAGTCTAAGTTTTGTATATGATAATACCCATTGGAACGTTAAAATTTTCTGTGCATATATAAAATTTGTATTATTAATTTTTGTATCCATGGTTTTATTCTCATAATGCCTAGCTGTAAGATACTACTTATATTCAATATTTATATATATATATTATATACATAGATAATAAATCTAATAATTACTAACTACGCTAATGGTACATGATCTTTTTTGTATATTTTCTACGCTGGCCCATGCACAGAGCCGTGCGCCCATCTCGGCGAAATTGGTCGCTAATATGCTATCAGTGGCCGGTGCGGATCACATTATAACCATGGATCTACATGCCTCACAGATTCAGGTGAGCGTCAATTAACATTATCAGCAGCAAATCAAAAAGCTAATTAATGATAAGAATAAGATAAGAAATTCAGAGGGCATACATGACAACAATTTTGTTTTTTATTTTACAATATTTTTCGTTTTATCAATGCCAAAAATTTGTTTAAAAAATATGGTAGAAGAAATACATAATTGAAGTATAACAAACGATAGTCTGGATCATGTTAAAGTTAATGGTAAAATTGATGATAATGCGTGTAACTCAAATGTTCACAATGCGGGTTGAGGTGGTCGCGGCAGATCATCATCCGTGAGCGTTGTTTGCATGGATATAATGCGTACCGATAATGTGGACAAATGATCGAGCAGATCATTGATGCGTGTCTCCTTCTCGACTATGGTCTTCTCGAGATAAAGGACCTTTTGGCTAAGGGCGCATATAATTTTCTCCTTGTTATCATTGATATACTTCAGTTCCTCGTAATTGGCCTTAGCTTTTTTCAAATCACGTGAGATTTGTTCATTTGCCAAAGACATTGCCAATTTCTGCATCTGCATCTGGTTATGTGGCTCAGTTGGTATCGGTGCGTCCTGCATTGGGGCTGATTGCGGTGGATCCTCTCGTGTTTCATCGTCCTTACCGATGATGTTCGGTGGTTTCTCTCTTTTCACCGGCGAAATTCGACGTGATTTAATTGGTACGCCGCCATCTCGTTCGAGGCGCATCAAATGAAATAATAGGAATCGAATCGCATTTAATTCGCCCATGGCGAGCTGCTCCAATGCGGCTCGCTTCAAAAATAATCCAGTTTTCTTCAGCACGTTCAGATTGAAGGTGTCCCAGTTGAGCAGCTTCATTTTCAGATTGCCGTGCGATGTATAATTGTTCATATTTACCAGCTTGTTGTTCACATCCTTGAAGAGCAGCGCCATATTGACCACATTGGAGAGATCGCGACGTGCGCGATGATTCAGATCGAGCTTTTTAAAAGTCAGCCAATCGTTTAACTCCTTTTGCTCGTCGTCAGTCAGATTGCGTGGGATTAACATCTTTTGGGTTGTTGGTTGTTTTGGTATCAAAATAAAAAAAGTGAAACGTTCAATTTGTATTTCCTGCTAGCTCAGAAGGTTAGGCAGATAAAGGAACTAAAGGAACTAAACTAGCTTAGATGTAAATTGATGTAGAAAACTGAATGACAGAACTCTGCTAGGTTGCTATAACGATGTTTTTTCTTCTTATATATATATAATTATTTATATGTTTAGGGCTTCTTCGATATACCAGTTGATAATCTCTATGCCGAGCCGGCGGTACTCAAATGGATCAAAGAGAACATTCCCGAATGGAAAAATTCGATCATTGTATCGCCCGATGCCGGCGGCGCCAAGCGGTAAATAAATATATCAAATTGATTTTAAATAAATAAATTTTATACAAATATTTAATTTGATTTGATTCCGTAAACAGTGTCACTTCCATTGCGGATCGTTTGAATGTCGAATTCGCGCTGATACACAAGGAGCGCAAGAAGGCCAACGAGGTGGCCTCCATGGTGCTGGTTGGTGATGTTAAGGATAAGATTGCCATATTGGTCGACGATATGGCCGATACATGCGGCACCATTGTGCATGCCGCCGATCGTCTGGTGGAAGCCGGCGCTACCAAGGTGAGTGAGGGATACCTGCCCCCCCCCCCCCCCCCCCAAAAAAAAAAAAAAAAAAAAAAAAAAAAAAA
>SCDS01000530.1:0-31813 GCA_004149465.1 Drosophila nigromelanica
GTGGGAGAGAGAGGGGGGGGGGGTGTGGGGGGAATAAATTTGAAACAGACATTTGTGAAGCTCCTTTCTGTTCCTTTGCAACACGTGCGCTGCAGTTACTTCATTTGCTTGCTGTTAGTGCTTCTCAATACTCTTTGCAAAGAGCACATTCACTGATTGTTGTAAGTTGTGCAATATGAGAAAAAGTTGTTAAACAAGAAAAAAATTATAAACTTTGAAAAATTTGGAAAAAGAAACCTTATGGAAGCAAACATTTTAGAATACTTTCTTGGTGCATTTTCCTATATAATCTAATAATTTTTCATCTTAAGAATGAAATATTCATATTATAGTCAAAATAATTATATTTATGGAATTTTGAAGCTGTATTATTTAAATGTATAATCTCAATGTAATCATAATCACATTTCATCAAAAACTTTTATTTTTCTTTTCGTATTTATTTTTTATAATATTCGAATTTATACTTTTTTTGAACTGATAGAATTGATCTGTTCTTTTTGCGATGCCTTACGCAATTGCAACCATTCCATAAAATATTTAAGCTACACATAAAATGTCTTTATTCTTTGACACTTAAATAACATAATGGGTTTTGTTTTTATTGTCTAGATAGTTTTGTTCATAGAGCATTCAAGTTTCGCTCATTGAATACTTTTTTTCCAATACCATCTCTATAATTTAATTTTTTTTTTTTTTGTTTTTTTTTAGTGTTTCCCCTTCGTTTTTTGTTTTTTTTTTTTGGTTTTAGAGAGATAATTGCAAAAAATGTTCTGCGTGCCGCGCTCAGGACGATGGGCCGTGTATAATTATGACTCCTGCTGGGGCTTCTGTCAGGGGCGCTGTGGACCTTCTCTGTGTATTTCAACAGTTGAGAGTATTTTGTATTGTTTTGTGTTTTCTTTTTTACTTTCATTTTTATTTTTTGTTCTTTCAGAGCGCTGCTTGGTTTTTATGCACTGCGCGTGTGTTTTGTGTTAAATTTGTTGCTTAATTTGAAAAGGCAACCCACGTAGATAAGACATTAAAAGAAAACAGATACCACAGACAAACGAAAAATAGAAAGGGGAATGAGAGGAAGATGGGAAGAGAGAAAGTACTTAAGTGCAAAAAGTGGGCACAAGTGGCTTGGGTTGTTAACGGGTTAAAGGGGTTGAGCTTTGGGCGGAGATGGGGACAACAAACAATCCCTGGTTGGCTGCTGTGTCTGAAGACTTTCAGTCAGCACTGTTTATAGAACATTTTCAATTTGCTATGCAAATAAATCTATAAGCGGGAAATTGCGGAAGGGCTGGGAAGGTGCCACAGATCAGACACACATGTTGCACTGTCCGTTACACTGTGGCACCGCCCCCTACACCACCCCCTCACAGCCGCACCCCATTTCGCCAACCGTCTAAACGAAAGAGGAGATCTTTCGTTTTGCCGGCACTTCTGACCAACTGCAGTTTTCATTTTACATTTCGTTTTCTGTCATTTCACTTTGCGTTGCGCTGCGGTCTAAAACCGTTAGCAGCACCCCATATAACCACCCCCCACCTCCTCGGCTCACCTCACACCCCCCATTCGCAGCAGCCTTGCACCCAGCTGCTGTCCATACCTTTGATGGCTTTACAAACAGTTGGAATATGATTTTTGCAATTTTCGCATGAACTCAACCAAAAAATTAAACTTGACTACACTGCAAAATTGTAAAGTTTTTAATACGTTTGGGGCACCCAACCCCTCTATGAGTGTGTGTGTGTGTGTGTGTGTTTGAGGGGTGCTTGGGGGACTGTGCTGCGAAATTGGTCTTTGGGGGCGTGTCAGTTGCCTCTGTCATGCTTGTCAATCTCTGCGCCAGTCAATGAGTAAAAAGTTTGCGATTATTTTAGTCTCTCTCTCTCTCTCTTTCTCTCCTTTTCTCATTCTTTCTGTCACTTGTTTTCCACTCGCGCTTGCAAACATTTCAAATTATTTTAATTAAGGCATTTTAATTAACACACACGCATATACTTACGACTTGTTGTTGTCGCTCTTGTTGTTGTTTTTATTGTTGTTGTTGTTGTTTTTGATGTTGTCGCGTTTTTACATAAATTGTTGAGCCTGCTCACGCCTGCCCCTACCCCTGTCCCTCCAACACCCATTCCCGAACGTCTGCCAATGTCCTGCTGCATGTTGACACAGAATTTTAATTTATATTTCTTGTTGCTTTTTATTTTTTATACCCTAGCAAAGGGGGTTATTAATTTGCCACAAAATGTGTAACGCATATTTAGGTACATATATAAACATATAACTTTTTCTGTCTATATTTTGCCATGCTGTTTTCGCTTTGAAAATGTCTTTGGTATGTGTTTAATTCTTGAGTGTCTTGGGTAGAAAATGTGCAGTAAGCTAATATTGTACTAAATTATTGAAATTGCATTTGATCGTTTTTTCACTCATTATGAAAGCCTATATATGCATTTATAAGATTAACTCAACAAGTACAAATATCGCCGATCTTGGGAAGAAGATGCCAAAATACATATATATATATTAAATAAATATTTTGCGTGAGCTATCTATCTATCTCTTTTTATGCAATACAATCCTAGCTGACTTTAGTCATTTTTCTTATTTGAAAAATATTTCGTAAAAGTATATACCTTAAGCTAGAGCATTCAAATTTCATTTGAATTTTAGAATCGGGCTACCAACTGTTTATGTGTTGTGTCGTTATTGCTGCGCTGCCCCTGCTGTGGGTAAAGGGGAAGGGGTGGGGGCTTGGCGCTGCCATTAGTTCAACTTGGCTACGTCTAAGGCTTGGGGCCTGTAATTTATTGACGTGTTTCTATGCAACGATTTTTTTTTATATATATCCATGCATATATGTATATATATGTAGCCTATATATACATATATATTTAGGCCAACATGCGCGCTTAGCCATAAATTGTTTTGGCCAGAATAAAAAAAAAGCAAAAAAGAGTATAAAAAGAGGCCGTTGCGCTAAATTTCATTTCATGCAGCGGTGCCCTCAACAAAATATCCTTGTCGTCCTCTCCTCTGTTCGGGGTCAAGTTGAGTGAGTGCGTAGAAGGAAATTTATGGCAGACGCCTCCTAGAACCACACACTCCGCCCCCACCACATCTTCCTCGGCTTCTGCTGTGACATTTTGTTCTTCTTTTTTCCGCTAACCCCTTCAGGTCGCAACCCTGACAAATTTGTGCGGTCAAGTCGCCGGTTAATTGAGTTCAAATATGCAATTACACATGCGTTTGCCAGTTATTGTTGTTGTTGTTGTTGTTGCTGTTGTTGTTACTGTTGTTGTCGTTGTTGGCCGTCATATGCTTATAATAAATCAAATAATAAAACGCTGATGTTTTAATTAAAGTTGCTATAAAGAAAAAAACAAAACAAGAAACGAATCCAACTAAATGGAAATACCCTGTAGGCTGAATTTCATAAAATTAAAAATGTAATGGAGCATAGACACTTCTAAACTTATTTAGATTTAAAACTAGAAAGCTTAAGTTTTTTTTAGAAACTTAAAATTTGTTGTTTTATTTTCCCTAAAAAGCATAGTAAAAATGTATAAAAATACAAACATATTTAGACACTGCAAATCTATTTGACGTTTACAAAGAATATACATTTTAAGTATTTTATTTTTATATTAACTAACTAGTTAATACTAGGTTGTATTAATAATCGTTTAAAAATGTGTATTAGAAAAGAGAAGAAAATTCACTCAGTATAGTACTGAAGCTCAGCATAAAATTTGTTTTAAAAAATATTTTACCTTCATAAAAAAGAAAAAGCTATATAAATCTATAATAAATATTTTTTACAACCATTACACGTCTTTCTTGCTATAATACCCTTTGCAAATTTTCCCAGGGCATTAAATGGCCAATGTTTCGTTCGTTAATTTAGCTAAAAAAAAAATGCGGTCAGTTTTTAATTAAAATCAAAATAAAATGGCATAAATATAACCACCATTATTTACATATTTATATTCAAATTTAAAACTCTTACATTTTCAACTTTTACCGATTTAATGGGTTTTTTTATTGGGCGTATTACAAATCATTTGAATGCTTAAAACAGTAAACCAATATTAACTTTAAAACTTCAGCTAATTGCGTTGACAATGCGACCGACAAAAACCTTATTCGTTTTTTGGGAGGGCGTGGCGGCGCCTTCTGCTAATGAACATCGATTTGGCCGCAGTCGGGCAGCTGCCAACTGCGAGCTGCGAGCTGTGTCCCACAATCGAAATCGGAATTTAAATTGACTCATTAAAACGAGCGAAAAGCGGGTCGCACGACAATTAAACAAACGCGTCGGCTACATTTCCTTCTACGACATAGCTCCCCCCTCACCGTTACTCATAGTAGTAAACCTCACCAACGTTTGGGTCCGCCAAGATGGCTAGCACCTAATATGGGGTCATTAGTTAATTTGCCAAACGGCTTCTGTTGGTTTGTACCCTGGCAGGGAAAAGGACATTTTAAATTTGACATGAAGTTTGACATGCAAAAGTTAAGAAGTTGTCAAGGAAACGTTTTTACTATTTTACTTAATTTTTGAATTCATTATTTTGTGGGATTGTTAAAGTATTGTATTGTAATCTTTGCTTTAGAGTTTTATATAAAAAATATGCAATGATTATCTATAGATATCTACTTTGACCATATAATCGTCAGATTCATTTATTCTCATTCTATTATAATTTGTTATTGTAGTTTTCAAATTTTGAAATTCAAATAAGATTATTGTTAAATATTTTATTTTCAGTTTTTCATAAAGTTAGTTAAAGCTTAACACTAGGATAAATATTACTTGGATCTCTTACAAATACTAAAGTATCTCTCAAATGAAAGCTTGAGGTAATTTCTGTCATTTAATAGATTTGGCTCAACTAGAGCATGACTACTTCGGTTAATCAATGACCTCTTGAGTCCATCGGTTGCTTCTGCTACTTTTTTTTATGAGTTTTTGCCACTGCCAAGGACGTTCACGTCCTTGTTTTTGCCCAATGTTCGTCACCAGCCTGTTAATTTATATGCTTGTGTACGAAGCTCCCGCGTTTCTTGCTTGCTCTCATTGGATTTTGGGTGCGTGCCGAGCCGCAATCTGCCCGAGACTATTAGATTTTATTGAGCCGCTGATTTACACAACGCGCTTCAATTCAATTTTGGGACAGACGCCACTCGGGGGACGAGAACGGCTAATCGCGTCTATCAAAACTTTATGTTCGGACCAGAGCAGCTCGAAATGGGAATTTAATTTTCACACGGGTAAAATCAATAAATGGCTACAAAAAAAAAACTGAAATATATAGAATAGGAAAATGTGAATCGAACAGAACAACAAACAAATACATAAATTACCTGCATAATTTCGTTACAATATTCGCTATGCAATTTGTATGAAAGTTTCCTCATTTTTTATATATTTTTTTCAGTCTGTAGTTGCCCACTTTTTGCTCTGATACCATCCAACAAATGGGGCGTGCCCTTTGGATAGGCGGTCGCGTTCATTTTATTTACATTTATTGACCGCACGGACTGTCTGTGGATACGCGAAACTGACTGCTTGGTTGGTGTCTGTCCTGTGCATTAGGTCGTTCGAGGGGGGTTGGGTTGGGATTTGAAACTGTGTAATTTGCAGCACGTGTGAACAGTTTTCTATTAGGCGCTCGCGATGCCAACTGGCGTAAATGTGCAAACGGAAGTAAGCAAAATCGTTACGGAAGTGAATTGAAGTGCCGGGCCAGTTTGGATGGGTAATAGATATATGCATCTAGATAGAGTACGTTAGAGCCCTCGAAAGCTGTGCGAGGCTCGTTTGATAACTTAATAGGCTTACGTTTGAGTGCTCGTTAAAGCAGCCAGAGGATAATTCTCACAGAAATTAAAGTGCAAATGCGATGTATATATGCTTATTGGATAAAAAAGGTAGCCTGTTAAGTACTAGACTCTCATTCGATACGTTTTTTCAATTCAAACAAACTTTATTATTTTAAAAACATATTAAACTATTAATTTAAAATCTGTGCATATAAACGAAAATACTTCATAAATATTGATTAAATTTTTAACTTAACTAAATTTTAAAGATAATTTAAAAACATATATAATATAAATATCAACTTTGAATATATAAACGAAAACTCTTTACATTCTTATATATATATATATATATATATATATATATATATAAATGATTTATTGATTATAATGTGCGCTTGAAGTTTCCGATTTGTAAGCCAACTTTGTAAATTGACTTTGGAAATATAATTGCAATGCAGCGTTTCCGAGCTGTGATTAAAGTTTCCATTCTATAATTATCAGGTAATAATATGACAAGCAAATTAGGACGCCTGGATAATTATATGGCCAGGACAAGTCCTTTATTCAGTGGATTGCGCCACTTGTTTGCCTTGGTGTCGACTTTTGGACATGGGATTGAGATTGGACACCAAAACCCACATACATACCATATGTGTGAAAAATGGGACTCAGAGCGTCCAGTTTTTTGGTTCACTGGAGCAGCTGTCAGCGCGGTTTCCAATTATCCGAAACCCAAATGAATCCCAAAACTTGTCTGCAGAGGCATTTTTCCATCGCAAGCCCACAAATCAAAGGCAAGTTTCACTTTTCCTGTCAATTTTGGTTCAGTCGAAAGTTTCATGTGGTCAACCAATGGGTGGGTGGGTGGTGGGGTGGTTTGCCAGGCGTCAGCCCGATTGCTGCTGAGTTGCCAGAAATATCTTTCGTTGCCTGTATAAATTTGATTTGCTAATGAGCCGACACGAAACCATATGAAATTTAAAATAGTTTTTTTTCCACTCCTAAAGCTTTGTGGCTTATCAAGTGGGTGTTGGCCAACTGTGGTTGCCAGTGTGAACCACCAGAGTTGGGTTCGTCTTTGGGCAGCGGTTTTAATTGGTCCGGTTGGATGTCGGGCACCCAAAATTCTATTTGAACGTGATAAATGAATAGGAAAAAAGCTCCACAAAGAACAATAAAAAACAAGCGCTGTAAGCAATCGTAAAGCATATTATCTATTTTGTAAAACTATCGACAGGTTTAACTAACACTGTCGACAGTTTCTGTACATACTTACATTGCACTTGTAGATTGATTTTCCAATAAATTCATGATTTCCGAATATTTATTTAATAATTAATAATTTTATTTTTTTTACTTGCCATTTTCTTAATATTCTTATTTTTCGTCACACTTTCTATGACATAGTTAATTGATTTATCATTATTTATGCATAGATCTTTATAGCCTAACACATTTTAAACTAAACGCTGACATTAAATTCTGCTTAAACGCATTGCGTTCTAACAATTTGCATTAAATTTATCATTTCTATAATTACTTTGACTATGCAGGACCTTCCCGATTCCGATTACGGGTACTTTCACACACAAATTTTTACTGCATTTGCAGTTAGCTGTTTTCTATATCAATAAATATACATAAATATACAACGATAATCGTAAGCTAAGTACATTTGCTTTATACACATTTAACATCTATGTGTTAAGTTTATTATTTACAATTTTACGTTACTTACTTGAAGAACTTAGTATATCTTTAATCTCTGCTAATTATTTATGTTTGTAATTATTATTTTATTAATTTTTGTTTTTGTTTTTGGGAACATTTCTGCTACAAATAAAATTTTGCTACTTAGTTTCAGAGTCTTTTTGAAGTTGCCTTAAGTTTATTTATTATTTTCATGTAGTTTTTTCTTACTCTTAAAAGGATAATTTCAAGAAATTACAGTATGTAAAGGGGCATCATTTGGTTTTAAATTTTGAAAAATATTTAAATATTAGATTTTATTCCGGAGTAGAGTTAAGCGAACGGAGTTTACCAAAATTATAGAACAGTTAAGTAAATGATATGGTATGACAACAAAAAGTTATCGATCATTTATCATTGGATTAAGACGCTTTATTGTGTTAGCCATCTTTTCATGATATTTTACTGCAGATATGTCGTTGCTTTGGGTTGATTCTACAGTTTATTTATGGTTATCGATAACTTACCGATAGGCTGAGTTGTCGTTTTACATGTCTCACCTCTAGTTTTTTTCTGATATGCGGATGAAAAGTTTTTCAGTTTCTAACTGTACTGCTTTCGATAAGCTACATTTCAAATATTATCGATAACTTATGATCGAGTGTTGTCGAACTCTATGCGATACTTCTCAGCTGATATGTGGTTGCTTTGTATTCGTTACCGTTATTTCTCACAAATCTAGAAGTTGTCTCATAAAGAACCGAACATAGCTTTGCACAGCACCTTAACGAGAACATATATATATATATATATGTATGTGTGTGTGTGTGTGTTTATATATACATACAACTACATACATATAACACGTTAAGCTGCCTATCTAGTCTAGGTCTAGGAGTAAGTTTAGTTCACGAAAACTAGAGCTAGTTGCGGGTCCAAGTTTCGACATTACTTTGCTTCAACTTAGACGCAGCTTTCGGGCACACGTTGCGTCATGAGACAATCCTTAATCGCATTTATATTGATGTTGTCGTCCAAGTCCTGCGACGAGTTGCACGAGGTGGTTGTTGTTGAGGTCACGCCCACGCCCATCACGCTGCCCACGCTGCCCAGCAACAGACTCGAGCCGGAGCCCGGCTGATGATGATGATGGTGCTGATGCTGATGATGATGTAGCTGCTGCTGTTGCTGCTGCTGCTGCTGATGATGATGGTGGCGATTCAAGGTCGCCGTGTGACCAACACCTGATCCGCTCGCCGCATGATGCATTCTGCCGCTGGCATAGGCATTCAATATGTAGCCACCGCCGCTGCCCAGTCCGGGCGGCAGGGTGCCCACGCCGCTGCTGTGCGCCGGCTGAAGATGCGCCGCCAGCGTCGCCGTCGAGGACAGCGAGGTGGGCGAGCCAATGATGGTGCCGCCCATGCCTAGCGTTAGTGGCTTGCCGGCAACCACGCCGCCGCCCAGGCTGCCCATAATGCTGCTGCTGGGCGAGATGACGGTGCTGCTGCAGCCACCACCGGCCGCCGCCACCGCGGCCAGCAGCTGGGCGCGCTGCGCATTGATCTGATTGTAGGTGACCGGCGGGTTCGCCGGATCCCCGGACAGCGTCGTCGTAGTCGTCATGGCCGGTGCCTGCAAGCAGATACCAGAAAAAAAGTTCTAAACGCATTAGACCCATTCGTGTGGAAAATTTTTCGAGTGTCAGATGCAATAGGTAATGTAAAAAAATATTTGGATGTTGAGCGAGTTTTTCAAACGAGAATTCACAGTTTTGTAGTGCAACCAGGTGGGGTTATTATTTATTTATTTTCACGAAGTTGAAATACCCTTAAGCAAGTTTTATTGAAAGCTCAAATAATACAAAATTAGTTATATTACAAAGCATAGCAAAACAAAGGAATAAATATTTCATAAGGTCGAGGGAATGCCCAACTGTACATTTATAAAAATTGTTATATATACATTATATTGGGTATCTTATAATTTAAAATGTGCGCTGATTTACTTGACATGAATTATTTTACATTTACGAAAACATACGCGGTTTTCGCCACAAGTAGAAGACAAAATGTAATCATAAAATAATCATATTTTCGCCGATGTTGCGATTTGAATTGCATACAAAGGGTAATCAATAAAATAGAATATAACATAATACAAAAATAAAAAAATACATAAAAATTACAACTTTAATTTCTATACAAATAATTTTCCTTTCATTGCTTTTTATTCATTTTTTAGCTGCACTAAAAAATTTCTAAAAAATAGTTGCTTCTCATGCATAAGCTATTTGATTTTATTTTAAAATTTTGAGAGTTGCCAATATGTTAATTATTTTTAATTTCATAGATGATTTCAAGCCAATTCTTAACAGTGTGCAGAATGTGAAAGCATAAAAGCCGCCCGCTTGTTGATTGGAAAATATATATATTTTTTTTTTCGACCAGTTGAAATGGAAATTGTAATTGAAAATCAATCTCTTGTTGCGAATTGCTGAATTGCGCTGCGAATTGCTGTTGTTGCCGTTGAGTTGCCGATTTCGGCGATTCGCCTGTTTGTGTTATGTTTGGCAATATTTAAAATTATTTAATTAACGAATTGAGTTATGCCCCAACATCGGTCAGCGGCCAACGGTAGCGTCCACGTTGCACGAACCAAACCCACCTCACTGGCTGATGGTAATTTAAATGTAATTGAAATCAGCGCAGCAAATCCCATTTACTGAATACACTGAAAATCCGCCCATCCCACAGTTACCCCCCTCTGTCTGGCGCTTATCTCTGCAATGCTGAAAACCGCAGCATTCGTATATACATATTCGTATATATCTTCATTTGTTTGTATATCAACAGTTTTTATGTGTGTGTTTTTTTTAATGGGGCTTATGTTTTTCAGTTTTCGGCAGATTAGTGAAATATACGTACTACATATATATGCATATTTGGTATATTTGTATCGTATATATTGGTAGCAGCTAGTCAATTGGTCAGCGGTGGTCTGTCCCTGGCATATGGTCACGAGCCGCGTTCTAATCGCACTCGGAACAGCTTATGTTAATGCCCGGCATCTCGACTGTTCCCAAAATCCATAAATGACCTCTAATTGCAAATTTAATGAAATGAAAACAAATATTCTGGCGAAATGGTCACACAAATGCGCCTATCTGCCATTTATAATTTAAACAAAAAGAAGCAAAACATTAAAATCGAAAATTCCATTGAAATTATGAATTGTGCAAACATTGGTTCAAATTTATTCATTTATTAAAATTATAATTGTGAATAAATGTTTTTATTGTTGCATTTTTGCAAAGCTTCGTTTTGCGGTCCAGTGTTTAATGGGCGTAATATATATTTTAAAATATAAAAGAAACTAAAAAGACTCCTTACTAAAATATTTTATAAAAGAATTAACTACCGGATTATACTCTGAATGCAAGGTTTTCTTTATCAATACATGCAACATTTATATCTTATAAAAAAAAATTAACCTTGTTTAATAAACTTATTAAAATGCATATTAGTCTCAGTAATTATGTCCAACTTGGTTTTGGTTACAGGAAGTGAATATATTGATAACGAACGTTTATTGCATAGTTGTATGAAAATTGTATTATTATCTAAAAGAGATCAATAAATAACAATAAAAAATCAATAAATAAAAATTAATTTATAGAAATTAAGTACCAAATATAACTCAATTTATTTTGCAACCAAATAAAAACAAAGAAATAGACCACTTCGAAATTATTTATATTTTATTCATTATGTAAACTATAAATCTTATAATTTAATAACTGCTCATTTAAGATTTTTTTTCTTAACATTTTTAAACATTTCAATTTCATTTATCAATCATCAGATAAACTATATGTACCAATGACATTATCTTCGTTGCGCTTCATTTAAAAAAAAACTTTGATTTTTCTTCTATAAAGATAAAATCAATATTTCATAAGCTGCTTGCTGTTCATTTGAATATTTGAATATTTTTCATTTATTTCCATTTTGAATATTCATTTCATTTTGTAGCGATCTCAAAACCATGCTTAATTTAGCAAATAAACGTTTTGTTGGAAAAGTCTATTGAGTTTTTCTTTCAACGCTTTCAATGTAAAACTTACAGCGCACACATGTTGCACATTCAATCATATTGAACTGATTTACGGCCACAGAATCCGTAACCAAACAAAATCCCTCCCACCTTTCTCTCACTCTCTCTCTCTCTCTCTCTCTCTCTCTCTTTCTCTCTCTCTCTCTCTTACTCACAGCTAGTTAAGCAAGACAGCCAAGGAATGTTGGGCAATATAAATACTGAAAATATTGATTGATTATGGGTAGCTCGACATGATGTATTGTGTTTGTGAAGGAGAGCAAGAAAGAAAGCTACTTGCAATTACCTTGTCGCTGGTTGCTTGCCACTTGCTGCTAGCCGGTTACAATATAAAAATGCTCGCCGCATTATCCCCAGATTTGGCCAAATGGCTTTTATTTATAACTCGTGAGCGGGGCGAGCAATCGTGCCCCACAAGACGTGCGCTCTGACAGTTTAAAAGCTTTTTTTAATAAACACCCTTTGGTATGCGTTGGGGTTTGCAGTTCGAGGCTTGGGGTATATATACATATACATATTTTCTTTTCTTTTTTGGGTATTTTTTTGGTTTGCGTTTGGAATTGGAATGTAAAGCTCGTGTTGTGGTGGTTACCCACACTTTTGTTTAGCAATTTGGCAATTTGAGTATTTGATTGGTTTTGGTGTGAAAACCAGAAAACCAGATAAAAGAAGGCAAACCAAAAAAAAAAAAAAGGAAACCTGGCAACGTCGCTAATAATAAACAGAACTGACGACGCAGGCCTTGAAATCGTTACCACAGCCCAGTGGAAAAAAGCCAATCACCCAATCAAGAGGCAATGCAAATGTTTTCCACTGGACTATCATTTCATTGGTACCTTTTCTGTTTTGCTCGGTTGTCCATTTTTAATTATATCCCACAACTTGTGACAGCATTGGCACTTTGATTATTTTCATTTCATGTTTTAGTCACATTTGCATATACACACATATACAGTGCTAACACAAAAAAAATGCTTTGAATCGAAACTTGAGTTTTAATTTGCGCAATATGGCAATTTTTGCAATAAAAAAATACAAGTAATCAATTTAATGTATTGTAAGGCTTACAAGTATAAAAAATATATAAAATAATTACCAATATTTTAAAAAACACTATGTCGCCTAAATTTATTTAATCTATATTCCATGTTGATTAAATAATCATTTATAAATAAATAATAAATAATATTGTGTTAAAAATAAAGATACAAATACAAAATGTGAAATGTGAAAATAAAATTACCAAAATGAAACACTTAGAAGTATTTACAGTATCACTAAGGTTTTAAAATGCCCAAAGATTGATGAACAAATCTTAAGAGTAACCACAGCTATATATTCCCATGAAATAGGGAACTTTAACATAGTTTAAGCCTAATTGGACAAATTGGACAAAAAACCAGGTTAAAATTTAAGCTCTACCAGAGCCAAGTGAAAAGAAATGTTTAAATAAATATTCCTCATTTATATTGGTAATCGTAATGCTTTGGGGTACTTACATTGCCATTGGGCGACCATTTCGAAATGCTGCCAACGAGTCCAACGGTCGACGGCGTCGTTGCAGCTACTGCTGCTGCTGCAGCTGATGATGCCGCACCAAACTGATGCGCATCGCGGTCAGTTGGGGGCCCTGATGCGGCGACCGCTGTCGATGTGCTGCTGCCGGTCGCTGTGCCTGCTGTGGTGCTGCCCACATTGGAGGCATTGCTGCCACTGCTGCCGGCGCTGCTGCCGCCAACTGTGCGATTGAAATTTATTGATGATGGTGCCACGTTTGGCCGAGTGCGAGGTGGTGTCCGAGTCCGGGTTCCGTGTCCATGTGAGGATGTGGTTGCGTTTTAGATTGGCGTAACCCATCGTTAAAAATATTTACGATTAAAAGAAAATTGCATCCGTTGATTGGATTGGATTGGTTTAGTTCGGTTTGGTTCGATCAAAAACAGATTGGTTTGGCGGGTGTTTCGATTGCCGGTCGTATTGTTGTGTTGATGAGATTGATTACGATTACGCGATGTCAGAGCAGAACAGAACAGAGCAGAGCAGAAAGCAGCGATAGCGAGACACATGAAAGTAAATGTCAGAGAAGTAACCATAAAATTTGATTAAAGTTGAATGATCAAAGTGCACGTCGTCGCACTATAAAACCAGTGTGACCCGGACAAACACGACAGTTGATGGCATACCGAAGACTAAATGCACTAAAGTTCATAAAAATCCCTAACACCTAATGATTAAATATTGAGAATATCACAGGCTAATCTATTTTAAAAGCACTAAAACAATACTTTACATAATTTTTGCGAATAATTTAAACTCATATTATAATGTTTTATAACTATGAATTCTAAAATGTAAAAATTTTGTAAGCAAGATTAAAATATATAAGATATATAATTTTCACATAACATATACAAAAAAAGTAATGTTTTCCAGTTAGTAATTCCTTTTATATTTATATTTTAATTTAATTTGAAATTCATATATTCAGTTAGTAATTCCTTTTATATTTAAATTTTAATTTAATTTAAAATTCATATATTTATATATATTTCAAATATACTTTTAACAACTCTGCAGCATACTTTGTGATTGGAAAAGCTGATATACCCAACAAAAAAAAAGTAAATTAAGTTAACGACAGGCAACTGTTTATGGGCTTACCATATTGTGAGGGTATTACATCTGGATCACGTTCGTCTTCAACCAAATCCTCTGATGATTTCGTTTTTATATCCGTGTGCTGCCAGCGCGGTTTCTCCAGGTTGCCGCTCTGTAAAATGTCGCCAAATGTTATTAATTGCAAGCGAGTCTGCTCGACCAATGGGGGTGGCTAAGTTTCCTGAAGGGAGGGAGGGAAGTTTTGTACTCACCTTGAAGACATCACCGGCTTGGGCGACCACGCCCGCTGCTGTCGCCTTGTTGCCATGCGGGCGATTGCGTCGCAAATTGTTCACGAATGTTACAAGGAATATTCGAATCGCGATGGCCACCCCAATAATTATGATGGTCAGAACGCTGCCAACAATCACCGGGGACAGGGTTAGCGTCACATCGTCGTCTGTTATCGTTGTCATCGGTTGTCATCGGTTATTGTCGTAATTACAGGTTGACAATCGCCCGTCATAAATCATCGTCGGTTTTAGATAGATTGCCAGCGCAAAAATTCCATACACATATATAAAATATAAATAAACATATAACAGGGTTGTCGTATCGCATGTAGGCGTTTTTATTAAGTTTTTTTTTATGTTGGTCGACAGTTTTATTTTTAGGCGAGTTGTGTTTGGGATAGGAAAATAAGAAAAGTCGTCAAAAAGTTGATGTGAGTTTGCTTTACTCACAAACAAGTGTTGGCGCACTACAGTGGGGCGCTCTATGTTAAAAATTAAACAAAAATAAAATATATAAGCTTAAAACTTAGAATATTAAAAAAAGTACAAATTAATTAAATTAAAATAAAAATGTGTATTAAATTTGATTATTTTTCTTTTTTTTAACAAAAAGTCTATTTCAATAAGGAAACAAGAGCTTCATTTCAAAGTTTTTGGCTTAAAATATAAAAAAAATAACTGATAATTCAACTGAATAATATGATAAACCAGAACCACTACTTTAATTCATATTTGTCTCTTTTCTATTTCAAAACTTTCTACGTTATTTATTTATTTATTTATTTATTTGGTTTAGGAAATTGTATACAAATTTATTTGTTCGCAAATTTTTTGCGCTATATGCACCCACTGTGCTGTGCCATATTTGCAGTGCAGCTGGTATGTTAAAAAGTAATTTTGCACATACTTTAAGCCATCAAAAGGCGGCCCATGAGGCAGGCATGTTGATTATGTAAGTACTACAGATGACTACGGTACCTGTCAAGTGTCGCCACCATATGTGGAAGACGCACTGCCCTGATCGGGCTGCCAGGCCAGCTAAGAAGCCCTGGTCTGGGTTTAAAACATGAAATCAGTGAAAAGCAGCTAGAGGCAGGCGGCGGAGGCAGCTTCATGTGTCAAATGCAAGCAACAGCAATAGCAGTCTTACAATTTCCATCCATCAATCAAGCCTAGTCTGCTAGCCATGTGTGTGTGTGTGTGTGTGTGTGTTATGGTGTGTGCCACTCACCTGTCTTGTAAGCTGTTGAGCCAATTATGAAATCGGGCAAAAGATATGCCGCACTGCGTCCCTTTTGATTGTAGGAATAAATGCGCAGCCTCAGCGAATTATTCTCCTGCATCATCATCGAGGTGAGCGTATCCAGATTCTCCATCGAGAAGAGCGCCTCCTCGGCATTGCTCAGATTGAATCTGAAAGGAAATGTACGCCCCGGATATTATTATTTTTATTGTTATGTATTATTAAATCAGCATGGCAAATCAACAGCTCTGAGCCTTTAATCATGTGCAATCAAATGTCAGCTTGGTACAAAACCCCTCGAACAGCAAATATTTCCTTTTGCCAGCTTACGCCTTTTACATTTCGGCCTTGGATTTTGACTATGGACGAAGCCAGCTAACCCTAGTCCCATCCCCATCCCCAGCCCCAGCCACAGAACTGTGAAACAAGCATTGCTCCAATCATGACCTCAATTTAAATTTGATGCCTTTTGCCTTGTTGCGGCTTTCACTTGTCTCCTGTCTCCTGTCTTGTTCACATTCTGTTCTTCGGCAAACTCTGAAATATTAGGGTTCAATGTCTATATACATTTTGCATCATTTTTTTGGCCATCCGTTCTGATGCCCTAGCTGTGTGTGAATTCGAATTTTGTGAGGCAATCTGTAACGCACTGAGGTTTGTAACCATAAAGCATGTAAATATTTGATCAGAATTAGTAATGCGAACGCTCTTAAATTAGAACACTTAAAAATTAGGCTGGTCTAGTTATTGAAATGGGAAATTGCTTTAGACGCTTTGAGTTTTTATTATATTTGATTGTGAAATATAAGTTACTTAATCTTACAAATATTAACTTTGATTAACTTTGGTCTATAAACACAAATAATATTTTTGTTTTAAATTTGTTTCCATATCTTTCTCTGTCCTATTTCTTGAACACCCTTTCACTCACCCCTAATTTCTCGCTCTGTCACACTTTCTCTCTCTCTCCTTTCTCTAGAAGAAGAAACTTATCTCCATTTGCCTCTCTTTCGCTCTATTGCCGTGTCTCTGTCCTTTCTTTAATGCATATTATGGTTGTTCTTGTTTTCTTTATATATATTTTTCTCTAATCCTCCTCCTCTCTCTCTCTTCCCATTTATTTCTTTGTCTTCTCTAAATTTTAAGTTTACCATATTATAGGGTATTTAACCTTCGTCATCACCGGCACTAACTCTTCTTTCTTATTTCTCATATGCCATTTGCTTTTACAAACATTTTTACATTGATGACGACGTTTGATGCGTTTTGGCGAAATCTTCTTGAATGGGGGTCCTTTGATATTTTTATATATTTTTCCTTTGTTGGGGCTGCTTTCAAATTTACCCCTGATCCTTCGTCTCAGCCTCTGTCATTGTTTTAATAAGCAATATTTATTAAATGTTTCTGGTTTGGTCTTGTCTTGTGCTGTTTGAACAGCAACCGAAAGAAAATTTATACAGGGCTACCGCATAATGTAATGTGTGCATATGAATACGATTCGATTTTGGGGTTTTTGGCCCGTAATAAAATGCGCATTTTTTTTAAACACCCATTTGACATGCATATAAATTGTTGATTGGCGTTCGCTTTGTTATTAAAGCGTTCGCTAAGAGGGGAAACTTGAACGGAAGCACCCTCTTTTACGCCTAATTACACGCCCCCCAAGGTGTGTGCCCACAAATTAATGCTTATGAACCAAACACTTGACACAAACACACACACACCCAGTCGGATAAGTTTGCGCATCCTTGTTCTCCTGCCCGTTCTTCACACTTCTCAATACACAATTGCCGGACCGAAACTGATATTGAATAATATTCTGCTGGTATCGCTTTAAGCAAGCTGTCAAATTCAGATAGAGGCTGTCTTTGGCTAAGTGTGCGTGTGTGTGTGTGCGGGTTTTGGTGAGAGAATGCGTATATATAAATATAAATACGTCATATATTTGTAAACCCCATGTCAAACGAGCTATGTCCGTTGGGTACAAAAGAATCTGAGAATCTGTACAATAATAAAAAGAGCTTTATAAAATGAGCCACTAAAGTAAAGCAATACCTGCAAAGTATTCGCATTAATATCAATTTTTAAGTATGCACTAGAACTTTTCGAAAGTTCTTTTGCTGTCTATTTATTTAGCATTTATCTTAAAAACAAAATTTAACTTTCATTGTTTATCTACAATTTAATAAATCTATTTATATAAATATAATATATTAATATATTATAAATATTATATAAATAAACATATATTAAATTAGTTTCCACATTCAATAATGCACGTGCGATCCGCTTTGATTAACATGAGGTAATATTTATTCGCATATTTGCTTTATATAATAGTTGATATTTGACGTATGCTGAAAAGCTGAGCCCTTGGGGGCTAAGCCAAGTTCGCAAACGTAATCCGCTTATAAGAAAGCCAGAAGGTTGAATACGACGTGTTTTCTGTGTATGTGTGTGTGTAGTTGTCGGGCTATACGTGAATCTGTTTAATATGCTTACCTGGTAATGCCGGTGCGTGTTGAGAACATTTCGAGTACAAATATTTGAGGAAGGCCGCCATCGTAGCCGGGTATGCATTGTATGTCAACACTGAGCTCTGTCCGGTTGAAGATGCTGCAATTGCTGACGCCATTTGGCAAAGCTGTGTGTGTGTGTGTGTAAGTTTCACCAGTTGGTCATCGGGTTCGACATCGGATTTATGTTGCCCATTGTTTGCAGGTTGTACAGGAAATTAACAAGAGAGAAAGAGAAAAAGAGTTTTGAAAATTTATCCTCTTATTTTGACAATGGGTCCTGGTTCGTTTGTTTCGAACTCAGTGAAAGCCTCTCAGTGTTTGCCTGTTGCCTTAACTTGTTGAGGTTAAAGAGCAAATACTCAGAAAACAGAAAAAACTTACAGAAAACAGTTGCTACGTTTATACTTTTATTTATTATTAAAAAACTATGTCACTGTACTGTATCAGAATCAATAAGTGAGCTTTTTGTGAGCTACAAAATTAAAAAAGAATTTGATGGAGACAAAATTGTTTGTATTTTTTAGATACAAGGGAACAAATATTGTGTGCAGTTAAAAAGTATCTGATAAGTACAAAAGTATCTGTAGTTTACAAGAAGTAAGTAAGAGAATTGATTCTTTTAAAGCTACTGTTCTTTCTTTCCAATTTAATTTATATATATATATATATATCTATATTACACTAATTTCATATTATACTAATTTGAGCAATTAGTGATTGTGAGAAAGCTAACATTTATTTAATAGTTAAAAAATCTCAGGATATTTCTGAAAAGAAAGCAATTTTTCAAAATTTGGTATAAATATTGAAAACAGATATTACATACATAAAATAAAAGGATAGCATCAAATTTACAGCTTATATTTATCGGATCAATGAGTTAGCTACAGATACTAAAACATCTGTATTTAAAGCTCTTATAATTTTCGTAAAGAGCGATACATACACCTTTAAATACTTTGCCAACAAAAACCAGTTTTTTGCTGATGTGTCTAAAACGTTTTATTGGGAAATAAACGTTTTGGTGCTAAAATAAATTCTGATTATTTTCATAATAAAATATTTTCGATAAAACGATAGGAAAAAATCAAACAAAAAACTACACTCATCTATGCAACTTACGTATAAACGTGGCAACATTTACAGTGAATACTATTATGCGCTTACCCGCTAAAACCACTTGGAAGAGGCAGGGCTGTTGCTGTGTGCCCACCTCGTTGGCAGCCCAGCAGGACAGTGTGCCATAATCCTGCAAATACGTTACAAATATGTATGTATGTATGTATGTATATGTCTGCTGTGTGTGAGGCTTAATTGGTTGGGGTAGTTATTTACCTGATCTGAGACCGGAGTGTATTTTAAAATGCTGCGGCTTCCATTCACGCTGAATCGTTCGCTGCCCACGTCCAGAGTTTCGCCCGAGTTGTTAAATTTCCAGCGGAATGTTCTGCACATGTTTGTTATACATATATATTTATTTTTTTATATGGTTGTTGTTGTTGTTGTTGTTTGTATTGCGTTGACATTTTGACAGTTACGTTGTCAGTGGGAAGCGCGTGCAAAAGGCAGAAACATCAGTCCAGTCGAAAGGGACACGAACAGGGATAGCAAGTGAGACATGTATGAAAAGTTTTAAATTTTTAAAATAGCTCGTTAAAATATTAAAGGTTAAACACACCCACAAACAAACAAGCACACACACAGACACACATCCAAATTGTGACATTCACACAGTCGAGTGGCGAAGCTAAAGAGTCGAGTCCTTGCACATGGTAAGCCCTTTAAAAGGTTAATTATCTCTGGCATTTTCGGTTGGACGCTTTCGTTTTTCCCACTGCCTCCCATAAATTAATAATAGGTATATCAACATACATATGCGCAAAATAAATTAAAATGTATGTGAAAGAATAAATATTTATTAAATTAAAGAAATCAATAATTGTCTGCGAGTCCGCCCAAAAATCAAGTCCTTTAAATTGAACAATGAAAAGCATTTAAGAGTGCATTACGTTAAAGAATTTTTAATTAGTCATGTAAGGAGCTTAAGGAGAATTATGTAATTTGAATTTTAAGCCGATTGGAAAAACAATAAATATTTATTATTTATACTATTATTACATTATATATTTTATATGTCTACCAGGGTATTTAATCTTAAATATTTCATCTAAATATTTTTTAAAGAAACTTTACTTCAATTTTAATACTAGCCGATGATTTGCATTTTCTCCAAGAAGATACTTTAATTTAAAAAAAATACAAAAAATAGCAAAAAGAAAAAGGTGGGAGAAAAAAATTACTGGCATCGCTGTCAAGCAGTTAAATGCTGATAAATTAACTTGTAACCGCCCTCTCTCGGACTGACCGCCCGAAAGTATGCAGCAGCTTTTTAATGTTCACACTGAGCAACGCCCCTCGTACCGCGTCCCTCGTCTATACCACAACAATTACACGAGACAGCTGCGCTGCCAGCGGCAACAACGCGCATATTTTGCGCCAGCTAATGATTAATTATTTTAGCATAAAGCGTCAACTCAAGACGCAGCCACAGACAAAAACAACAACAACAGAAACACACAAAAAGTGAGACGAAACGAAAAATTGAAATTAAATACAAGACAAGGCAGCTGGACGGAACCGAAAAGAAGGAGATTGCCAGAGAAACGAACAGACAGACTAAGGGAGATGAAGGGACAAACAAAAGTCGATGTTTGGTGCGAGGAGGTGCGAGGGCGAGGGAGGGAAGGAACGCTGGGCTCATTAAAAAAACATTAAAGTGAGGCAAATGTGGCAATGTGAATTAACAAAGTCCAAGCAGCGTACAACGCCCCTATCGCAGCTTCTGCCCCCTCAATCAGAGCAGCAGCTGCACATTTAAAATAAATTAAAGTGCCTAAACTTAAGGCGTGGCCAGGACGCCGCTTTGAAGTGCCGGCAGGGCCAAATCAAAATATTGTTAAATTTTCGCACATTTCCTAAGATATAAACAGCATTTTCCGTTTCACACACGCACACACGCACACATAAACTCGCCCACCTACACACACACAATTACAGTCATTTGTCAATTTAGCAAACTTCCATTCAACAGGAAACCGGAAGCAATTGCCTCACACACAAAAAAAGGAAAAAAACGAAAGTAAAAGAAAGAAAACAGCTAAAGGGAGGTATTTCCACAGGGCAAATGGTGGTGTAGGAGGACGATCCCTTTTTCCTATATTTCTGTTAAGACTCACCGTGGCGGCGGATCCGCTTGTATCTCACATACAACCTCAACCGTCTCATCCTTGGAGGCACCAATTAGGATTACGCGATCCGCGTGCTTGCAAACAGGCGTATCTGATATAAAGAAAGATACAAAAGAAAACACAATTAATTAATAAGGAATGTCCCTTTTAAGTTAAGCAATACGAAATTACGCCAGTGATATTATATTATAATATTAAAAAGAAAATTCATTACATTTAATTTTTCCTGAAAATTTCAATAATAATTAAAAATTTGTTAAGATTGTATTGAAAATATGGTTAAAAATAATCCTAAACTAAGTACATAAAATGTATGTAATTTATTTTTCATCGTAAAATTTAAAAACCAATTAACATTAGTTAGGAAACAATTATTTAAAAACTAAACAAAAAATATCAAACATATGTTTAAAATATAAATATTAAGTATAGGTTTATTTATTCTCTTTTAAAAATTACTTAATTATAATACATAACTCTAAAGAAATGATATAACGCCCTCGAATAATTGTATCTACGCAGAACATATATGGCCGCAACCACCCCATGGGTGGCATAAAAATAAACGTAAATGTTGTGCAAAAAGGGAAAATAAAAGAATACGCTGAAAAATGAGGCAACGCATTTGCCTGTCGTAAGTTGCTGGGGCGTTGCGCACAGGGGAAACGCACAAAAGTGATTTAGACAGCAGGGCGGCCCACTCATCTGTTAGCGTAGGTGTGGCGTAAAGAGGGTAGGAGAGGAAGGTTGGGGGCGGGGACGGGGACGGGGACGGATAAGGCAGTCAGTCAGTGTCAAAGGCATTGGCAATGCCAATGGCAGCGCCATGGAAAGCCGTCGAGTGGCAACGCAACATTCTTGTTTACTTGAAATTAATTAATGTGGCAACATGATTTAGTACTCGCAGGTAAATAAGGCGTTCATAAATGTTAAAGGATTATTAGCTGACAGCACACGTGGCGTATGCGTAATTTTACGTTGTCGTCAACAACCGCCACGCCCCCTCTAAACCACGATGGAGTAAAACCAAACCAACCCAAACCAAACCAAACGCATTAGCAGTTAGGCAAGTTGAATTTTTGATGAATTGTTTGTCTTCAAAATTTACAAAAGGGCGTAATTAATTAGCCAAAAAACAGCCCCTTTGTTTTTTGTTGTTGTTGCTTATTCAAATTGTGAGTTCACGAGGGCTGTTTGATCAGTCGACAGCTAATTAGCCAGCACTTGAGACAGGCAGTTGAATAGCACTTGTTGCTCTTTGTTGTACAAACATAAAAGTTCAATGACATCAAACATAAAGTTGGTAGCAAAGGTGACGTGTTCGCATTTAAATAAGATTGAGAGCGCAATGTTGTTGGTCTTCTAAATAGGGCTTAATATAATATGAGATTATAAGGAGGTAAAAAATTTAAAATTGCGTGTTTCGCTTGGAACTCACATGGGAAAATATGGAAAAAGTAAAGCTCAGAAGATAGTTATATTTTTTTTAATTTTTGTAATTTTCTACACATACATCAGCACGTAAATATATTCACGCTATAAACTAACAACAACTTTGTTTATATATTTTTAAAAACTTTTAATTGGTGGTATTTTATTTTTCTCGGATATGAATAAAGAAAGAGAGTAGCTTAAGAAATATAAATAAATAAAAATACATTTTTCAGATATAAGTATTTAAGAATCTGCATAACTAATTTATATTTTATCTAAAAAATAAAAAAGATCTTATATTCAAATAATAAGAGATAATTTCATATTTTGCCAAAACTTTATAGTCTTAAATCTGATTCGCCATTAGGTCACTGTCTCTCTTTATAGAGTTTTCCTGAAAATTACATATATTGATGTATAGTGTTAAGCAAAATAAATTATTGTAAAACTTATCTCTTTAAATTTAAATCTAAGATATCATTCCAAAAGTATTTTTATACTTAAGAACAAGATTCTACATAATTTTGTCAAACAAAATAATTAAATTTAAAGTAAAATACATATTTTTAAATTTAGCTCAACTTCGCTTACCGCAATATAAACACATAACACTTGTTTAAATAACAGCTCAAACAGAAAAAGAAAAAAACACTTCAGCGCATTAACAAAAACCAAAATGTCAGCAGCCGCCGTCTGCAGCGGCGCCGTCTCCATCGCAGTCGCGAAGCCATTTAATTTATGGCCCGCAGCAATGCGTCTGTCTAGCTGCAAGACTTTAGGAGCAGGGGAAGGACACTTGAGTTGGCGAGTAACACGTTGTTGCAACATGTGCATAGCTCGGAGCCAGCAGAGTACTCGCTGAATCCGGCTGGGAAGCTCATTATGAGCGCGATCAGCAGCCGGAGCAGGAGTCGGAGTCGCTTGTCAAATTGCTGGAATTAAAGCGCAGCTGCCTCCTTGGCAGAAGAAGAAGCAGAAGCAGGAGCAGAAGCAAAAGAGTTGGCAACATTTCGCGGCCTGTTAAATTGAAGCATAATTCCACAGCAGCTGCAACAGCAGCAACAGCAGCAGCAATGAAATATGACGCAACGCATGTGGCAAGCATATGAAAAGCAACTGGATTTGCCAGATAAGGCGAAAGGGATAAGGGGGAGATGTGGGGAGGGGGCAGGGCTACTGCTGGCAAAATGTTGTATTTATGCAAAAAAAAATGGGTTGAAAAATATTTTCACAGCCTTGACTTGCAACTGCGCCACAACGCGACGACTCAACTCGAGTTGAGCTCAAGAGCTCGAGTTGTAAAATGAAAATGGCCAAGCGAAAAAAAATGGAAAGAAAATTGCAATACATCAAATAAGGCAAGGGGCAAGGCGGGTGGGAGCAAAGCAGCAGCTTGACAACGACAACGTCGCTGTCTGACTTTATGATAAGAAAACATGCTGGGGGTAGCAGTGAGAGAGGGAAGCGGCAGCGGGGTAGACAGGCGGATAGATGACGCATTCAAACAAACTACCAGCCGTATTACTCGTAATGCCAACTGATGCGGACAAAACAAAACTGGGCAGGAGAGGACAACACAGCTCCCCGGGATTAAATATAGAGTACACAGAGCGCCGATGGAGCCCCAACCTGCCCCACACACACACACACACACACACATATATATATATATATATATATTTGTATACTCACATTTAACGCGTAGCGGCAACTGATTGCTGACCGTTTCGCCTTCATCATTGATGGCGCTGCACGCATAATTTCCCGCATAGTGTTTCGTTATCTTCTGCAGCACCAAACTCTGATTGGAGCGTATGACCCGCGCCGAGGTATTGTGCTCCAAGTGAATGCCCTGGAAAGTGCCCAGCGATAAAGTGCGACCATGAGAAACGTATAAAACGGCAATATGTAAAGTTCAAGTAAAGCAAAGTTAATATCGTGTGGCATGGGAAATGGGAATTGAGGAAGGGAACTGGACTGCTTACAGTCAAACCATTGAAAATTGTCTGTAGTTTGCTTCAAGGTATTAATTAATGTGAATTTGTTTGCATTTCGGTTTCTTCTACAAAATCTTTCCTTTCTCCTCTCAAGTAAATATTTCTGTTTATTTATAGAAACTAACAGTTTAGTGAAGAGTTTGGTATTTTATTTTAGCAAAATTTACTTTTTTAGATGTTTAAAAATAAATAATAGAATAGAATAAAACTTAGAAAAATCGTGTCAAAAAATATATTCTCAGTGCCATTTAAAAATATTTGATTGATAGTTATAGCTATAAGCTACCAAAAAAAACTACATTATAATTGCTGAAAAATTCCAATTACTAACAGTACCTTCTATTCTATTTTAAGAACTATCTCACCTCTGTACTAGAAATAGTATTAGGAAATCTGCATCATTTAAAATTTAAATTTTTACAAGCGCCTTGCCACATTTTGTGGCACGACACGGTTGCAATTTCAATTTATCAAAATGTGTGAAACAATCGAGTGATTGTTAAACCCACTCAAAGCCCATCTACAAACAAGCAAGCACTGGATGTAGGATGCTATTCTGGGACTCGCAGACTTTGGCTGACGTCGGACGGTTGCTTTTTGCTGATTGATTGAGGGGCGGACAGGGGAGCGGATGGGAGGAGATGCGGCGACTGCAAGTGAGCGACAGCCAAAGCGTTGCTAAAATCAATGCCGCAAATCCCAAAACTATTTTACCCGAAACGGCACATTGCGTACTTGGTTGACTTGCACTCCCCAGTCCCCCCAGCGCACCGAGCACCTTTCTGACCGCCATTCTTGGTGTGAAATGAATTGAAATGAGCAAATGCAGCGCAATGCATCCCAAAGCAGCAGCAGCAGCAGCTGCAGCAACAGCAGCTGCTGCACGCAACTTGCCAATGTTATTGACACTTAAACAGAAATGAATGGAAGCCAACCAAGCAGACAGCCGGCCCAGAGCCTGGAGCCAGACTCAGGCGCGGGCACGGTCCCTGGCACGGGAAGAACCTGAAGCCCAGTTCCTGCTGTCCTTTGTGGATGTCATTGTTGCTGGGGGCTTTTGGGTTTCATTTGTGTTTGGCGTGATGGCAGAAACAGGGGAGTGGTAATAGGAGCAGGAGCGGGTGGGGAGGTGATTTGACGCGACCTACATTATGTAACCACAACAGCTTCCGCCATTGAGGATTCGATTGTACGTGACACTCGAAGTAAACATCGTCGCCTTCCTTGATATCATCCGGTGTCAATGTGGAGCCCAAACGTAGCGTTACCAATGGAGGATCTGCAAAGAGTTGTGAAGAAAACGAACAGAGAGAGACGTGTTAGACTGAAATAGCTACAATTCGAATTCAATTATTTTATATAGATCGATTAGTTATAGAACAAAAATCATGTACAAAATGCCATCGAACACAAAAATCAATTCCGTTTTGATAAATAAGTTTGAAGTTTGAAATATGGAAGCTATACATCCGAGAACTTTACACGTCAACATTTTTGTTAAATTTTTGACATGATTTTTCACAAAAAATGTTGCCCGCTCCGTGCGTAAATGGTTCAAAAAAATTTATTTTCCATAATACATAAATTTTAAATGCATAGTAAACTAAGAAGAAAAATATTGAACAAAATTCCATCAAATATGAAAATCGGTTTTAGTTTTCATAAAGTAAGCGTATGATTGAAATATGACAGTTTCCAATCCGAGAGTTTTACATGTCAAATTTTTTGTCAATTTTGGCATGATTTTTTACCAAAATGTTGACCTCCTCAAAATCGGCTTTTATGTTGTTTTTTATACTAATTGTGACACCCACAATCGATTAAAAATATAAATTCTAAATACTAAATTTCGAAAAAAAAAATTTTTTTTCGAAATTAGTACATGATTTTTTTGACAAAAAATTTAATTATTGATATTGGATATATTTTTAAAGCAGATGTATTCTAGAAGCCAAATCATGAACAAAATGCAATCGAACATGAAAATCGGTTCAGTTTTGACAAAATTATTGGAGTAAAAGTATGGGAATTAAAATATGGGAGTTGAAATATGGGAGCTATGGATCCGAGAGTTTTCGTAAATTATAATTTTAATTGTTATTTAAGCGAGTGGTCTTAGTCAAAAAATCGTAATACTTTATGTTGCGCGGTTATGCACGACTATATAATCCATTCCAAATCTATAACTTCAATTGCGACGAATAAAAGTGCACAAATCCAATATACTGGTTTCACTTTATGAAGAAGTATAAAAATGTTTTGATGCGGACTTAGGTTCCGCTAAATTTATACTTTTAAGCTCAATTTGCAGCCTCAGTTAAGAGATTTTTGGGCTAATTTTGGTCATCTCCAGCTCTAATGTCCCATTGCCTGTCGTCAGCTGTTGTATAGGTCGCATTATCTATTTGATTTAATAATGCTTGCAGATATGAGCGATTTGCTGCAACGACAGGAACATCAACAAAGAGTTATGGGTACAACATCCTAATGGAACCTGGGTACAAGGATCGCACTCGCCTGCCCTGTCCTGTTCTGTCCTTTGCTGGCCTGTTCTGGGCTGGCTGCTTGCGAACATGTGCTGCCGCTTAAGTCGTTTGAATTTGCTTAACGAGCCACAAAGTTTGCGACAAACAGAGCGAGCGAAAGGACGTCGAAGGCTGCGGCCAGGACGTTGAAGGAAGGACGTGCACGTGCCAACCTTAATATTGTTGAGTTATTGGCGGCCAAAGCCAAACGGCGCCAGTCAAGAGTTAGACGACAACAGCGACGACGAGTGAGGCCAAAAGTTTGCTCACTTTAGAATGGCCTCGCAAAGTTTACTTTTGCTTCCCGCCGGCGCCTACCCCCCCTTTTACCAGCGTCTGCCTCTGCCTCTGCCTCTGGCGGCAGTCAGCAGTCGGCCCGCCAATCAGCAAAAGTGCTCGAAAGGGCCCCGCAGCAGAAAAACTCTTTCGCCAAAAGTCGCGCCGCCGTATTTCCGCACACATGTTGCCGGCCATTTTTGTGATTATCATTTACCGCTAGCTACCCCAAACTGCAAACAGCTGAAACCAACAAAAAAAAAATAAAAAGGCGGCCCAAGTTTTGCGAGGGCCCATCGATCGAGGGACACGATGGGCTTTCAGTTGCCCAATAATTTATGTGCGAATGAAAGTTGCCTTATTATATCACTTGATATATATGCGACTGCCGGGACGCGACGCGACTTAGCTATTTTACAGCCAGCGTTACAAATTGCCAAATTGCTGCATTTTCATGCCAAATCTTGTCGATAGTAATTTAGGGTTATTTATAGGAATATTTAAATACAATTTATAAATATTGTTTATTTATTTTATTTTAGTATATAGTAAAACGACTTTTGGGCTGATATACAAAAATGTAAGTTTTCCGGCCAATATGTTCTACTCTAGTGTAATTTCAAGAATACCTAGATGTTTATTTTAAAACACACCAAAATACGCCTGCCTCGATTTCCTCCAAATAAAATCAGAACCAAAGTCCAAAAGAGGCTTCAGCATGCGATTGTAAACATTTTTTTCTATAAGAAAATATTTGGATATCTGCATTTTTATAACAACTTTTCATTATCTAGGCTGCTAAATCTAAATTGTCACATATCTGTTTCCATATGTATGTTTCTACGTACTTTATTTCTGTAGCTCTTTGTTCGAGCTTTGTGCACAGGTTTTAGTCAATGATACGCAGCAATTTTTTAGTTAGGAATTCTTTGCTATATAGTGTACTATTTATCCCATGGGATTCATTTAACAGTGGGGCTACAGTGGCCTACACCACGTATAGCTTTAATTTAAGGCATTAAAGTAATCTGGCTGATAACCATAGATACATGTACACATACACATACACATGGACGTACACATATATATATCATCTGAAGAACGTAAGCCCTATTGCTATGCTCTAGCGTGCGTCCACTTTAAAAATATCAACTCAAATTGTGGCATTGAGCAAAAATATCGCGATGCTTTCGCTTTTCCAAAATGCCAGGCACGCACACAGCACAAGCGCCAATGTAGCCCAGCCATAAACAACAGCCAAAGGACATGCACACACACAGAAAGACAAACACACACACAAACACACATATGTTGTGTCTGTAGTGTGCTCATGGGAATCTCTATGTCTGTGATTGCATTGCATGTTATTTTTCTGATGTTGTTGTTGCTATTATTGTTGTTGTGTTTTGTTGTCCTGCTTCCTTGTTGGCCGGGTCCACATTATAAATTTTAAAACGAGCGTGTCACAGACGCACACAGCGCTCGCACATATAAAGAAAATTATACGTACGGAATGCAGCAGCTACCATCGCTGCCCCTCCGCCCCCGCCCTCTTCTGTGCCAACCCGAAACGCCCACCGCACACCTCGCCTGTGGCATAAAGTATGGCAAATGGCCTTGCCAAATGCCGTGCCTAAGAAGCCAAAACGAAGTTGGCATAATAACTCGAGCATGATGCTGAATAGAGATATCGTATAGAAGCGGCAGCAACAACAGCAACAAGGACACGACACACAACAGCAACAACAAGATCAGCAGCAGCAGCAACAAATGCGAAACGATGCGGAACATATTTGCCATGTGTGTGTTCAAATTAAAAATTCGAAAAAATAATTGAGATGGCTCTAGGCGACGCCTAGATGCGCTTTAAAAATTGCTTAAAGGTCATAACTAAAATGCGAGTTCACCTAAAAAACAATATTTAAGTTTTTAAAAAATTGTCTTAGTTCATAAAGGTTAAAATTACTGAATAACATAATTTAAAAATTATATAATAAGCCTAAGATAAATCCATATTAATATGGAGAAATACATTGAAATTAAAATATTTTAAAATTAAATAAAATAATATCAGCTTTTAAGACATAACGGACAATCCATTAAGCATGTCAAATTTTCTAGAAATTAAAGAGATAAAAGTCTTCGCTTATTTTAATATTTATTTTTATAAAATATAGGTTGATCCCTAGAAAGACCCACTTTTAGCCAAAAAAAAAAAAAACAACGTGTAGACATCCTTTAAATATTTTTTCAAACAAAATTAATTTTAAGCTTATCAGAAAGAAAATAAAGCAAATTATGTACATTTGCTATACATAGCAAATATATAAAACAAGCAATCTATTTAATGGATTCGAATATAATTTAAATATACTCAAACGTTTTGATATATAGTGCAAATTGAAAAAAAATTAATTGTACCTAAACTGACATTTTGTGTACGTGTTTCAATTTAATGACTTTAAATAAAATATACATCTATAACTGCGAATTTAAATTTGTCCAATTTGTGTGATTAAAAATTTCATTTGGAAAGTTTAAGCATTTAAATTTAATATCTCTGAGAAAATCCCAATCAAATCTCTGTAAATTTTCAGTTTTAAGATAGACATAAATTGTGCTACGTCTTTGTTAAGACTTGACTGAGTCTATAAAAATCCATAATCACTTTATATGCCTTTTCTCAAAACATATAAATGTAGGGTGTTACACATGCTTAAATTAAAAAGCATAATTTTTATATATATTTTTGACTTTTCTTAAAGACAAACGTTTGCCTGATGAACATACACTTGTATGCATAGGTGTGTGTGCTTGTGTATTAATATGAATATTTTGCCGTACGTGCTGATCATAAAGTTTATTTGCGCCAATGCAGCGCACGAAAGTGGAAAACAACAAAACACAAACAAACAGATAAAAAATTATATTCTAAAATATAAAATATGAAGCCAACAAGTATGTGTGGCGCATAAAAAATATAATGATAACACCTTATTTGGCTCCTTCTTTTAAAAGTCAAGCCTATACAACATGTTTTTTTCTGTGTGTATTTTTGTCGTCCTTTTGTTTTTTTCGCGTCAGCAGATTGCAGTAAAAATTTAATATTTGAGCAAGTGAAAAGCAAAGAAACAACATTACGTGAACTGCCGCATATACACACAGCTATAGATACATGCACACACATGTGTGTGTGTGCACAAAATACACACATTCGAAATAATAAAATACATTTGAGGCAGCAAACGCGACGTATACGTAACATCGCTCGCCTGCAAATTCAACTGTGACTTTGGCACTTTACGATGTCCGCAGTACTTACTTTGCGGCTATTGACCCATTGACTGTACAATTCGGCCAAAACGTTTCGTTGGCTGGCAATTCTTTGTTCAAGATTTTTATAGTTTTTGCCATGATTATGTGTTTGACCATGAATATATATATATATAGCTGAGATTCATATTATTTTGTTATGCAATTTAAAATGGTAAGTTTGCACTTGTGAAAAAGTAATTTAATCTGATAATCTTAATCTAACATAAAATAATAAGCATACCCAACCTAAATTTATTTAACCTTAAGTCACATGGATAGCCTGAAATTATGTAAATCTTATCATAATGAGTTATTGGTAACAGATTATGAAATATTAATTCATACTGGGTCCTCTTATGCAGCCTAAGGGAAATTAAAGGTATAGCAGAGATTTTTTAAAAAGAGACTTTGGTAAGAAAACAAAGTATAGAACATATTCTAAAATTTTCTAGTAGGTAAAAGCCACAAAGTCTAAAGGTATACAGACATTCAAGGGATATGCTTCCAGTTAAATATAATTTAACATAAGCTTACATTTTGAAGAAATTTCAATATGTAAATTTAACAATCTTTTTTAGCTATAGCAAAAGGATCTACTTTGATACTGTTGTTTGGTTATTTAAAAAACATTGTGTTTTAGGACAGGGGCAACGTTTTAAGGGGGGTACGCACACAAAAGTCCTTCATTTAATTTAAGCGCCTGCCATACATTTTGTTAGCCCACATATTTCACTTGG